>WBNM01035001.1:53252-69279 GCA_013399055.1 Ramphastos sulfuratus
TATATATATGTGTGTATGTATATATATGTGTGTGTGTGTATATATACACAGATATATACATACATATATAAAAATTGGCACAATTATACTTTTGGATGATCATAATGAAACCTAAATTATTAGATTTTGCTGTACATATCTAAGATCCCATGTAGTACTTCAGATTTGCACTGAAAATATGCATACCAGTAAGTTCTGGAGGTATGTGCCAGAGGACTTACTAAGTGGGGCAGACCCTTTGTAAAATTAAGTCTACAGCTATGGAATAGCAGATATCAACTTCTCTAAACCGATACATCTTTTCCTAAATTATCTGACTGGGAGAGGGGGTGATCTTAATCTTTTATCATTATTTGATTTAATGTTAATTAATCTTTAAGCATGATTTGATTTCAGTCATTAAATCATTGCATATTGTGCAAGGATTTTACTGTTATAAAGAATTTAGGCAAGAAAGAATAAAATCCATTGCTAAAAAAGATAACTTATAAAAGATATTTAATAGCTATAGTTGGTTATGGTTTGTTAATATTTTATTAGCTCCAAAAATGATGTCACTTTCTTTTACATATTTCAGGATATAATGAGAGCTTTGACAGGCATTGAAGCAGAGACAAAGTCCAAAATACCCTGTTGGTGAGAGTCACAGTTCAAAAAGGTATGCTATGCCCCTAGTTTTCTTGCTTTAAAATGTAACTGGGTTACACTTTTTGTAGACAGAAAGTTGTCACAGTGACCGAGATGGAGCAAAGTAGCTTTGATTCATGCCCTGCTTGGTCCAGCGTGCCAATGTACATCACGTGCAAAGCTGAGGTCCACAGTGGGGGAAGTTTGTCTGAGATGATAACTTTTATGATTATAATGGTATATTTTACAACAGTAGGAGGAAGCCAAGAACAGGATCAAAATCTGGGCACAAATGACGGCATGGTCTCCGACAATTAAAATTAGGTACCAACAACAGAAGATAAGATGATGATCTAAGATAAACATTTCAAACACCCTGTTCATTTTCTCCAACTGTCTCTCTGTCACATGCTATAATTGTTCATGATATATTCATATTCATCTACATGATCCTATTCAGAGCAGGCTCAGCTGTGAGATCAGACCTAGTTGCTCCAAACTTTGTCTATACTGGTTTTAAAAACCTCAAAGGATGGCAACTGTATAACATGAGCCAGCAGTGTGCCCAGGTGGCTAAGAAGGCCAATGGCATCCTGGCCTGCATCAGGAATAGTGTGGCCAGCAGGAGCAGGGAGGTCATTCTCCCCCTGTACTCTGCACTGGTTAGGCCACACCTTGAGTACTGTGTCCAGTTCTGGGCCCCTCAATTTAAGAAGGACATTGAGGTGCTTGAGCGTGTCCAGAGAAGGGCAACGAGGCTGGTGAGAGGCCTCGAGCACAAGCCCTATGAGGAGAGGCTGAGGGAGCTGGGATTGTTTAGCCTGGTGAAGAGGAGGCTCAGGGGAGACCTTCTTGCTGTCTACAACTACCTGAAGGGTGGTTGTGGCCAGCAGGAGGTTGCTTTCTTCTCTCAGGCAACCAGCACCAGAACAAGAGGACACAGTCTCAAGCTGTGCCAGGGGAAGTTTAGGCTGGAGGTGAGGAGAAAGTTCTTCACTGAGAGAGTCATTCCCCACTGGAATGGGCTGCCCAGGGAGGTGGTGGAGTCACCGTCCCTGGAGGTGTTCAAGGCGCGCTTGGACGTGGCACTTGGTGCCATGGTCTAGTCTTGAGGTCTGTGGTAATGGGTTGGACTTGATGATCTTTGAGGTCTCTTCCAACCTTGCTTATACTGTGATACTGTGATACATCTCTGGGGAGCCTGCAGCCTTGCCTGACTGTCCTCATGGTGAAAATGCTTTTCCATATAGACAGCTGGAATCTTTTCTTTCACCTTATTCCCCTTTTCCTTTCACTGCCTCTGTCTTCTGGGTAACCTCTGGTACTGGAAAGCTGCTGTAAGTTCCTCCTGAAGCTGCCTCTTTCCCAGGCTGAAAGAAGACCTGGCCCATCAGCGTCTTGTCAAGAGCAAGTCCTCCAGGCATCACTATGCTAAACTTAATGCAGATCATGGATTTCTTCTTGTATTGGGGCACTCGAATCTAGGCACGAAATTTTAGATGTAGTCTGTAAACCATTTGATTTTATTTGAATTAGTTCTTTGATCTCTCTTAGGTAGAAGCTTCAAAAGCACTGGTGCCAGCACAAGGCTGGTGAGGGCAGGAAGAAGAGCACAGCTGCCCCTGCTGACAGCATTGTGCACTGAGAACAGCTTAGCTCTTGGCCAGCGTTGGAAAACATCACCCTGGGGCTCTTCTTGCATTTACGAGGCTTTTCTGTCACTAATGAGCCTCGGGTTCCCAATTTCTCTGCAGCCACTCCTGCATGACCGTTGTATTTCAAGAAGAAAACCTCAGGTGGCAGCAGCATCCCAGCTTTAGTAATCTGCTCTCCCTGCAATCTATCCTTGTTCCACCAGTCCTTAGAACTTGTTAACAAGGGGCCCTGGTGCTTAACAACTTTATTAACGAATCATCAGCCTAGTGAAGAGTGAAAGTGTTCTTTTCTGTCTGGTTTAGGGATGTGCAAGATCTTATTTGGGAGTTCTGGATCCATGCTTTACATATTCATGCAAACAATACATGTTTTTATGTATTCATGTAAGATGAATTTGGGTTACTCTGGATTGATAATGTGTTTTATCTGAGTTAAACATCTTAGAGCACGTTCTGAAAGACTTTCTGACTCCTTTAAGCTAGGTAATCATCCAGCCTCTGGCTTTATCACCTCTACAACTCAAGCCCAAAGCTGGACACAGTATTGCAGGTGTGGTCTCAGCAGGGCAGAGTAGAGGGGGAGAATGGTATAGAATCAAGAATCACAGAATGATAGAATGGTCTGGGTTGGAAGGGACCTCCAAAGGTCATCTAGTACAACCCCCTCCCACAATCAGCAGGGGCATCCTCAACTAGATCAGGTTGCCCAGAGCCCTGTCAAACCTCACCTTGAATATCTCCATGGAAGGGACTCCAACCTCCTCCCTGGGCAACCTATTTCAGTTTTCCACTACCCTCATAGTAAAGAACCTGTTCCTAACATCCAATCTAAATGGATATATGAAGAGTAGAAGAACCTTACAGTAGCATTTCCTTCCATAGTAACAATTTTCTAGAAATTTCAGAGTTATTTCCAAGTGATATAGATATAAATGGCCCTTTTGAAATTAATTATTCATTGGAGATTATTTTAGGCCATTTTATAAATGCACAGCCTAATTAAAACACAATTGCCAGTCTATTAAATACCCAATTTGCTCATATTTCTTTATGTTTTATTATTACAAAGCACAGTATTTTAAATTGTCAGTTGACTTCAGCATGGGCTTTATATTAACATATAACTATTGATTTTACATATATTGGTGAGGAGAATTGTGAGGTTTCCCTGGACAGCCTAACAAATAGTTAGCATAAACTAATCCTCTGCCATTTGAAGGTTGAGTAACTTCTTCCAGTTTTGGCTGGAGAGCTGGGCCTAAGTCAACCTCATGAGGTTCAACAAGACCAAGTGCAAGGTCCTGCATCTGGGTTGAGGCAATCCCAAGCACAAATACAGGCTGGGCAGGGACTGGCTGGAGAGCAGCCCTGAGGAGAGGGACTTGGGGGTGCTGGTGGAGGAGAAGCTCAATATGAGCTGTCAGTGTGAACATGCAACCCAGAAAGCCAACCAGATCCTGGGCTGCATCAAGAGAAGTGTGGCCAGCAGGGCAAGGGAGGTGATTCTCCCCCTCTACNAGACTCTCTGCCTGTGTTATCTATGTTTGTGTCCTTGTTCTTATGCATCTCAGCAAGCCTATGAGTGAAGTAGACATCACCATTGTTTTCTTTTCTCAGCCTATAATAATTCTTTTCATAAAAATACTCCAATTAACCTCAGACCAGCACACAGGACTAGGGGGAATGGAGCAAAGCTGGAGGTGGAGAGATTCAGACTGGACATGAGGAGGAAGTTCTTCACTATGAGAGTGGTGAGATCCTGGAATGGGTTGCTCAGAGAGGTGGTTGAGACCCCATCCCTGGATGTGTCTGTAGCCAACCTGATCTAGCGTGAGGGGTCCCTGCCCATGGCAGGGGGGTTGGAACTGGATGATCCTTGTGGTCCCTTCCAAACCTGACTGATTCTATGATTCTAATTGCAAAACTTCATGCATGCGTTCACTACATGGGAATTGGACTTTTACTTAATTTGGGTCTCTTGTGAGGTGCTCCCACACTCCGTACCTAGTTCTTGCATATTTCAAGAGAGATTTTCTATAAGTCATTGGTTAAGTCACTGTAAAATATTAGGCAGTCCACAAAGGCTTGAGGATTCAGAGAGTGGGGAAAAGACTTAACTCCCAATAAGAGAGCTCAGTCAATTAGAAAATAGAAAGGAGAAATATTTGATGAATCTGGCATGTCCAAAGTTAAAACTGAGGGTAGGGAGGCTGATCAATGGACTGAGGCCAGTTGTCTGAGATTTAGCAAGGCCAAGTACCGGGTTCTGCACACTGGTCACAACAACCCTGTGCAGTGCTACAAGCTTGGGCCAAAGTGCCTGGAAAGCTGCCCAGCAGAAGAAGACCTGGGGACACTGATTATCAACTGGCTGAAGATGAGCAGCAGTGTGCTCAGGTGGCCAAGAAGGCCAACAGAAAGAATACAAGAAAGACTTTGAAGTCCTGGAGCAGGTCCAGAGAAGGGCAATGAAGCTGGTGAAGGGTCTGAAGAACAGGTCTTATGAGAAACAACTGAGGGAACTGGGGTTGTTTAGTCCAAAGAAAAGGAAGCTTGGAGGAGACCTTTTCTCTCTCTACAACTACCTGAAAGGAGGTCATACTGAGGTGGGTTTTGGTCTCTTCTCCCTAGCAACAAGTGATAGGATGAAGGGAAATGGCCTTGGGTTGCACCAGCGGAGGGGTAGATTGGATATTAGAAGAAACTTCTTCACTGAAAGGGCTCTCAAACACTGGTGGCTGGATCTCCATCCCTGAAGGTGTTTAAAAGATGCGCAGATGTGTTGCTAAGGGACTTGACTTAGCACCAGACTTGGTAGAGTCAGATAATGGTTAGTTTTGATCTTAAAGGGTTTTTTTTTCCCAGCTGAAAGAATTCTGTAATTCTAGGAAAGTTGTCTTCTGGCAGAGTTTGGGGGGTTTATTTTTAGATGAAGGTACAAAGTGACTAAAATTGGCTTCTGTCATATTTTTTTCTGTTGCAGTGGGAGGACTACAGAGCCACAGATGAATGTAAAAATAGGGGCCCCAGGCAAAGGTTGTTGCCTTGCTATGGATGCGTGATAGGGAAGATGAGTGAGGAAGTCCCACATCTCCAGCCTTCTCTGCAGTGAGTCTGAGAGCTGTTTTAGCAATGTGGAAACATTGTTTGTGCTTAAAATGGAACAAAATCTGCTGTACACAGGCTTCGGAAATGTGTCCAGCTCAGGTCCCTGCATCCCAGCAATCAAAATCCACCTGCTCTGCTGCTTGGGCTCCACCATTGGGATGAAGCAGTGGGAACTTAAGACAGTAAAAAACAAGAGAAACAAGGAAGTTTCATGTAAACATGAGGAGGACTTTTTTTCCCTGTGAGGGTGACAGAACCCTGGCACAGGCTGCCATGGAGGGTTGTGGAGTCTCCCTCTCTGGAAATATTAAAAACCTGCCTGGATGCGTTCCTGTGTGATCTGCTGTAGGTGCTCCTGCTCTGGCAGGGGGCTTGACCTGGATGAGCTTTTGAGGTCCCTTTCAGCCCCTAACATTCTCTGATTCTGTGATCCTTGCTGTCTGCTGTGGAGAGCATGAGCCTTTGAAACACTGCCAGGAGGTTGCATGTCACCAGTGTATGTTTAAAAAAGTAGCCATGATGCATATGGACCTTCAGGCCAGTGTGGCTCAAGGAACACCAAGGCGATTTCAGATACCTAATTACTCTCCTCAACTTCAACCAGACTTTTCAAATGCTTGATATTTCAAGCATGTTTTAGAACGTGGGCCAGTCTCACAGTGCCGTGGTGACAGCTTGACATCTCATGCATGACTGACTTGTGGCAGAGGTGGCAGAGTAGCCAAGTGCTTTAAAAGGCTCTGTTTTTCCATCTTCTCTTCCCTGGAGGAAGGGAGACTATCTTTCTCCAGGGACATGTGGATTTATAGTCCATGTTTTACTAATTATTCAGATGCAGTGGCAATCAGTGCACACAGATACACACATTTTTTCTTTATATCACTACTTAGTTTTTAGAGAGAGAAACAGGAAAGCCATAGAATTGTAACATGGAGAAATAAATGAGTCATACAACAGCCTAGAAAGACTGTGGCCTAGAGCCTGCAATGAAAGAGTGAAACCAGTGCAGTAATTCACTGATTTCAGTGAGATGGCAATTTTTAAATAGGGTGGGAGAGGATACACTGAAAGACAAAAGGAAAAAATAAAATAGCACAAAATTAGTGCAGCACAGATATCACCGTGTGTTAGCATGAATCATAAGAGAGAGGAGACTCCATATGACAGCTACAAAAAAAAAAAAAAAAAAAAAAGGCAGGAGGGGAAGAACTTTCCGGACAGTGAAAGTGACAATGTAAAATCACAGTTCACAGAATCACAGAATTACAGAAACATCCAGGTTGGAAAAGACCCTCAGGATCACCAAGTCCAACCTAGTTCAAAGCACAACCAAGTTGAAAGCACAAGGCATCACGTCATTGGGTACAATTAAAATTGCCCAGTAATACTGGGTTAGAGTTTCAAAACTGCAAATATCCAATGCAAAAAAGGTGTCATTTAATATACAGCTTTGACAGATATATATGCAAATTCTGTTACTTGGGATATGAACAATGGAGTGGCATCAAGCTAAAATAATCTTATCTTGACAAAGCTTCCACTAACTGTAAAAGCAAAGTGCACACAAAGGTAAAAGCAAACTGCTTCAGCGTCCGACACAGAGCCACAAAGATGATTAAGGGAAAGGAATGTCTCTCTTATGAGGAGAGCCCGAGGGAGCTGGGGCTGTGCTGCTTGGAGAGGAGGAGTCAGAGGGGTGACCTCATGAATGTCTATAAAGATGTAGAGGGTGAGTGCCAAGAGGATGGAGCCAGGCTCTGCTCAGTGATGCACAGTGACAGGACGAGGGGCAGTGGGTGGGAGCTGAGGCATAGAAAGTTTCATGGAAACATGAGGAGGAATTTTTTCCCTATGAGGAAAAAATGAGTGACAGAACACTGGAACGGGCTGCCCAGGGGGGTTGTGGAGTCTCCCTCTCTGGAGATATCCAAGCCCTGCCTGGATGTGTTCCTGTGTGATCTGCTCTAGGTGCTCCTGCTCTGTCAGGGGGCTTGACCTTGATGAGCTTCTGAGGTGCCTTCCAGCCCCTGACATTCTGTGATTCTGTGATGCAAACTGTTGGCTGAGATCCCATTGTTCTCGGTGTGCTATGAATGAAGATGCTTAAAGTCCAATACCTCAGAGAGTTTGCAACCTACATTAACATAAACCAGATGTAAGAAATCCATCTGTGACCCACTGAAATGAATGCAAGGTTTGCACGGCTTTCAGCGAGGCTGGGATCATCCAGGCTCTCTGTACAGTGTAAGACTGAGATTAATAGGTCTGAAGTCCAGAAGAGACCACCTTGTTACCTAGTCGTAACCTCTCCATAATGCAAGATTTAAGATTTACCTAAATTCTCTAAAATCCAACTGCTGTCGACCCAGGGCTTAACTTTTAGACGTGTCTATTTTTATTGCCTACACTTCCAATGGTAAAGAACTGTGACAGTTTGAGGCTGGGGGCCTTTAAGAAACCATGAATTTACAGACCTCCAGAAGCTAGAGAGGTCCAGGAGGTGGACTGGGAAGTGTATTTCATTCCCATATAAAACTTGTTGCAGTCAGTTTCTTCCCTTTTCCCTCCCTCTCTGCTCCTGGGAGGATGCACAGGCTGTTTTCCCTTCGGTGGTGGTGGTGGGGGGGGTTCAGCCTTGGCAATGCTGCCATCTGGGGCCTGGAGCTGCCTAGTTGGGTTCTGGAGCTGTGAAGCCAACTTTTAGCTGTGTCACACTGGTTGGGTATAGGGGGGTAGAGAGGCATGGTGTGTGTGGGGGGTGGAGCATGAGGGCTTGGCTTTGTTGGCCTGGTTTAGAGGGAGGTTTGTGAAAGCTTGGCTTAAGTAGGTTCTTGGAGAGCCACGGCTAAGGTGGACTATGGATTTCTTTGTATTTCATACGCTTTCTGCTGTTTCATGTAGCTATGAATAGCATTTCCATCGAAACTTTTGACTTCTATCCAATGCTTTGTGTGAGCTTCTTTTTTATTTTTGCCCCCCTAGGAAGAGGTGATAGAGCATCTGAGACAAGAACTCACTAATTTGCTTAGGAATAGGCCTGTTGAACAAAGATTCACAGTTTGCATCTTGAGATCCACTGGTGGTTAGTCCATTGAATGTGTGACATTGGCATCTCTTTAGCTATGTCATGCCTCATACAGATATCTGCATATATTATATTCATACCACTCCCTTGCTAACAACATTTATAATTTGTAAAAAAGGCAGGTTAGAAAGCACAGGTTTGTTTTTTTTTTTTTTTCCTTAAGTGCACTTTGATTACATCTGCCCCACCTTGAGTGCTGTGTCCCGTTCTGGAGCCTCTATTACAAGAAGGATATGGATGTGCTAGAGAAGGACCATAAGGATGATCAGAGGGCTGGAGCTGCTCTGCTATGAAGACAGACTGAGAGAGTTAGGGCTGTTCAGTCTGGAGAGGAGAAGGCTTTGAGGAGACCTTATTATGGCCTTCCAGTATCTGAAGGGGTCTACAAGAAAGCTGGAGTGGTGAGGGACTTTTTAGGATCTATGGTGCTGTGAGATGAAGACCTTGCCCGTTCAACAAAATCTACCCTCCATGAACTCAATGGCTGGCATCTATCTGTCTGGATGTGTTCCTGTGTGACCTGCCCTTGGTGATCCTGCTTCATCAGGGAGGTTGGATGAAATGATCTCTGGAGTTCCTTTCCAAACCCTACCATTCCATGATTCCATGATCTATCCTGACAGCCCCAAAGAAGGAGCTGAAGACAGTTTCTTTCTTGTGGCATCTTAAACAGAGCAAGACAAACATATGTGTGTAGATTAGGATACTTTAAGGCAGACAGGAGAAATGTGTTCCTGTAGTGTTTGCCACATTCCAGGCAGCTGATAAATGTTTTGCCCACTGGAGAGGGATTTATATGGCTTTCCTCCTTGCCTAGAATGGCAGTTGGGCTGGGAAGGATGAAGGGGAATTGTTTCTAGTAACACTGTTCCCACATGTATATAAATATTCCCTGGATAGGGCTGGCTCATCACACAGGATGGCAATCCATGTTTCCATTCCCCTTGCCTTCCCTTCCCTCCTCACATTTCTACCAGCACAGCAGATTCCAATAATAGACCTATCACTGTGAAAGCCAGGTGTCATCTAAATTCATTTGCTGCAGCATTTCATCTATCCTTTGCTTCAAGATATAGGTTCCAGAGTATTTTATGAGATGCACTTCATAGCTTTGTATCATACAAGACATTCTGCAGCATTTTATGAGCTGCATTTTATAAAATTTTATCAAATATAATGTAGAATATTTTAGCAGTTAACCCCCCCTTTTTATTTTTTTCAACTTGCATACACATGAAATCACACGGAGAAAATGTGAGCATCCTGACAACACTCTTAACACTTAACCTTCCAGACAATCTTTGCTGAGTTACTTATTTTGTGATGGAGCTTGTGCTGTCCACAGGAGAACTAAAATGAGACATAAGGCAAAATGACTGCTCCATTATGGCTATTCAGCTTTACAAAGCAGAGGTCTTTCTGTTCACCCAGAGTTAATCCAGTACTGCAGAGTAGCCCAGGAGGGATCATGGCCTGAATGGCATCACTGTATTCCTCACCTGGGCTCTTCTGTTTTCTTGAACTAGTAACATCTCTATTTCCAGGCCTCATGAACTACTGACAGATCCCCTATTTAGCAAACTGACTGTACAGGTGCATCTGCAGCTCTGTCTACTCTCGTCATGATTATTTGCTGTCTCCAGTGCTAGCCAGAGCACTTCCTGTGCTGCCAGCCCATGCATACCTGCAATCCACCTTTCAGATACCCTCGAAGTACCATGTTTATTCATTACATCAGAGACCTGGGCAGCAAACAGTTACTGTACCCTAGTGGTGGGAAGAAATGGCACCTGAAGACAGTGGGAATATTTTCTTTGTCATGGAAGTTGAACAAAACCAAAGTAATTATTTGGTTTTGGTTTTCTTTTTTTTTTTTTTTTTCCCAGCTTGTCTCGTCTTACCCATGCACAGGTAAGATCCATTGTTACCATTTTGGTTGAGTTACTGCTGTGTGTTTGGAGTGAATGAGCTGTTTCACTGATCTACAAGGCCCAGAGTAAGGTCCTGCACCTGGGGTGGCGCAATCCCAAGCACAACTCCAGGCTGGGTGGCAAATGGCTGAGAGCAGCCCTGAGGAAAAGGCCCTGGGGATCTGGGATGATGAAAAGCTCAACATGAGTCTGCAGTGTGAGTGCAGCCCAGACAGCAACTGTGCTGGGCTGCAGCAAGAGCAGTGTGGGCAGCAGGGCAAGGGAGGGGATTTTGCCCCTTTGCTCTGCTCTCCTGAGACCACACCTGGAGTACTGTGTGCAGTTCTGGAGCCCCCAACGCAAGAAAGATATGAAACTGTTTGAGCCAGTCCAGAGGAGGCCACGAAGATGCTCGGAGGGCTGCAGCAGCTCTGCTTTGAGGACAGGCTATGAGAGTTGGGGCTCTGCAGCCTGGAGAAGAGAAGGCTCCCAGGAGACTACAGGGGGCTACAGGAGGGCTGGGGAGGGACTATTGACAAGGTCTTGTAATGACAGGATGAGTAATGGGTTTAAACTGGCAGAGGGGAGATTTTGACTAGATGTTAGGAAGAAGTGCTTTACAGTCAGGGTGATGAGACACTGGCACAGGTTGCCCAGGGAGGTTGTGGCTGCTCCCTCCCTGGAGGTGTTCAAGGCCAGGTTGATGTTGCCTTCAGCAACCTGTTCCAGTGGGAGGTGTCCCTGCCTACGGCACAGGGGGGTTGGAACTGGATGAGTTTGAGGTCCCTTCCAACCGAAACCATTCTATGATTCTATGATCTTAGCTTCTCCAGATCTCAGGAGGGAGTCACATGGAACCAAGGCCAGGACCTGAGGAGCAGCATGTCAGTTCTTCTCCAGTCTCCTTATGATGCTGGTCCTTTCCAAGATGTGGGTTTCACATCTTTGAGGCTGCACTCTTCTGGCTTATGTGGCTGAGAGGAGCCTTGCCTGAGAAGCACTGCAGCATGGGAGTCCCTGCACACCTGCAGGCAGACATCTCGGACTCTGCATATCTCTGCCGGCTGCGGGAGGCCACTTTTCCTGTACCGATCTCTGGAAGAGACAGACCAGTCCCATTTAGCAAAGTCACTATGAAATATTCAACTTTGTGTTTAATTTTTTAAGCCTTCTCTCATTTGTTTAATGGAAGCTGAATTGCTGCCATCGCTGTCAGGCCTGGGAGCAGTGTTGTCTTGCCAGATCTTTCAGGGTTTACAGAAAATAGCAATATTCATACTCGCATTACAAGCAGCAGCAAATCAAACTGAACATGGCATTTACATTTGCAGCAGGAAAATTCAGATCACTGAACACAACATGAAAGTTATTTAAGGTCCTAATAATCTATACTTGCAAGTTGCTGGTGTTGAGTCATCCCAGTTGTTTTGAAGTATGTACACTCTTTAGAGTTCCTGCAAAAGAAATGGGGGTGTGGGGGGAATGCTGGAGAATAAGCTCCAAAAGAAATCCAAGCAAGCAAAACAACAAAAAAGTTGAATTGAAAGAAATATAAGGTATTTTCCTCAAACAAGCAAGGAAAGTGCCCTAATGGGAGGTGTCCCTGCCTATTCCCGGGGGTTGGAACTAGATGATCTTTGAGATCCCTTCCAACCTAAACCATTCCATGATTCTATGGTTCTATGAAAATAAACCAAACCAAAACTAAATCCAAACCATTCAAGGCTAGTTTCTGGTAATTTGTTCCTAAATTGCTTTCTATCTTCCATTTGTAAAATTCCTGCATTGGTAGCTTTCTTCTGGTCACTACTTGATTATGTCAATTACTTGGTTGTGTCAAATCCAAAACATTCAGAGCTAGTTTTTGGCAATTTGTTCCTAAATTGCTTTCTATCTTCCATTTGTAAAATTCCTGCATTGGTAGCTTTCTTCTGGTCATTACTTGGTTATGCCAATGAAAATTGTCAGATAATAAATTCATCTATTGGAAGATAATAACAAGCTAGACTTTCTTCCCTAATAACACTGAAATATGAAACCCTTTAACATCAAAATTGCACTGCATTAAATGTATGGTTTAGGTGGTGATCATATTTCAAGCCGAGATCTGCCACACTTACAGAGAACTGATCAATTGTGAGCTTTGTTCATCTTCACAGCCCCTGTAAATTGGGGGAGAAATTGTCCCTGAGCTAGCAGAAGTCTGGGGAAAGCATTTTGAAGAAAATGGTCTCTCATTTATTAATAAAACAAAGTGAGTCTGCTGGCTTAAATAAAAAGAACAGCCCTGGCAGCTGCTGAGCTCTTACAACCATTGCTTTAAATCAAAGAGGAAGGAAAAACCCCTATATATAAACTCAGTGACAAGTAGGAATCTGTAAAGTCAAAGATGAGAGCGGAGTAAGAGAGGGACATGCAGATATTGCAAAGGCAGGCAAGCAGGAACGTGTCAGCATTACAGATGGGGATGAGTGAGCCATACTGGTTTTCACAGTACACTAGCAAAGAACTAATGCAGTAATTCCAGCACATTTAGACTTCTGTTGTTTACAGTGTTCTTTATTTTATAATTAATGTTTCATTTCAATTAGGCTTTTTGACTCTGCATCAGCAGTCACCGCTGTAAAATACAAGTGCATTGTACTTAGGAGCATACCTGAGTAGGTCTGCTCTTTAGCTAAGGGTTCTTAGTAGAAACGTGAGACATGGTCATAAAACATGTCAAAATCCTCCAAATTAACAAGGTAATGAATTCTTTGCTGGAACTGGAAAGCATTCCAAAGCTATGGGAAGTGAAAAATGTAACTGTCATTCAGTGATTCTCAGATGAAAAATACATCTTAATCTTAAAAAAAATTAAAAAATTACATAATCTCCAAACACTACCTCTACAGTTTCTGGCTTTCCAGACCCTGATTTCAGCTCAGGAGTAACTTCAGTTGCAAATGCAAGGCTCTGTGAGCCCCAGATTCTTCTCCCACTCCAGAGACCAGAGACCACTCCAGTGCTTAAGCTGCAACTAGGTTCTGGCACCTTGTGTTTTGGACAGTGAAACCAACCTCAGAGCTCTGCCTGCTTTTTTTCCAGCAGATGCTGCAGCTGGGCCATGTTAAGGCTGAGAGTGTGAGGAGGTGGCCAGCAAGAAGCACCCAGTAAGGCACTTTGAGGGCCATGCATACTCTGAAACCATGCCCGTATTGGGAGATGACCACACACATCAGCTTGGATCCTGCAGCTCAGGAGAGAAGCTTGAGGAGCTGAGCTGGCGTGAAACAGCCATCAAAGATGTCCACTGAGGCCCTAGGACAAGCAAGATCAGGCTTTGATCTTGCTCCTTCTCACTTTCCACCTATGAATCTTTGATTTTACTAAGGGATAAGATATTTAGGAGTGTTTCTGAAGGAGACCTCATGGGGAAGTTATGAAAAAAACCCACCTGATCTCTGGATCCTCACTTGGCTTTGAGCTGTTCAATTCAGGTCCATGTGCAGAGACATTGGAAGCCTTGAAGTAAATAAGCTAGGTACCCAGGGTGCTTCAGTAATTCCAGAATGAGGGAATTGCAGAGGAGGTGTGAGTTGTAATTTTGGTTTTATGTGCCTAATCTCTGCTTAAATTCAGGTGCCTTCAAAGATTTTAAATCTGACTCTAATTTGAAACAGGCTCTTTCCTCACTGTCAGCTGAAAAGCAAAGGGCTTTGGGAAGTTGCCTGGGGAAAGGTAAATCTTTTCTATCACACTGAGCTACTGTGAATGCCAAATAGAACGAGGCAGCTTTAAAGGATTTTCCCAAGTCAGCTCAGAAAAAGTGATTATATAAGATTTATGAACCAGTTTCTCATAAATTTAATAATGACTTACCATTTCCCCCACTTGCTAGATTGCTTAGCACTGATCTGGGTGCTCTGATAGAGCAGCTTTAATAAGAAGCTGTGTGATTTACCTTGAGGTATTTCATCCTCTGAAGGTAGTTCAGATCTCTGATACCACAATGAGGGAAAATAATAATAATGTTTGCAAAACAGAAGGTATAAATATGGTGCATTCAAGAAATATTTTTAAATGGCTGTTCTCAAAGCTTTTTCAAATGAATATGGATTTCTCCCCTAAACCTTGTGACAGGTCAAGATGAGAGCCAAAATGTTCTGAGTGTAGGTAACTGATCAGAGAATCTCTTTAAGGTGAAAGAATTTAGGAAGGTATCACCTCCAAACTTGGCTTGTTGTGTTTAGCATGAATGCATTTCATCTGCTGGCCCTGGGAAACCAGGCAATTTAGCTAAAACTGCTGCTGCAAGCTGCCAAATTGGCTAATTCGATACAGGAGCAAATGAATGCTCAGACTGTGGCTTCACCTGGGTGAAGGTTGACAGAGCAGGAGAAACAAATAGGCTCTGATGGCATCTGCTCAGTCTGACCACAGTTTAAAGCCTCAGCTCCAGCATTTAATGCCATGGCAACTGGACCAAAGTGTGGTCCATCAGCAAGTACAGTAGTTATACATGCAATAAACCAACTGTCAAGAGTTAGGGCTGGGCTGGCCACTTAAATGAGTGACAGATGCTCTCTGCTAACCTTTGTCTGTTCCCAAAGGGAATAGGAAGAGAGACTTATGGATTGGGAAAGAAAACTGAAACAGCTTTAATGAAAATAATAATATACAAATCCGGTATCAAACCCAACACCCTGATGGCAATTACATCACTAACATCACTGATGTTGTGGGCAGGCACTGGGGAGATGCCAGACTGTTCTCAGGAGCAGGTGAGAACCAGATTTAGGAGCTGGATTCTGGAACTGGGTTCAGGAATGCATGGATTGGGACTGAAGGCAGAACAGACTCCTCCTAGAATGTCAGGTATTGAAGAAGGTAGCTTGACCCTGGTGATCCATCAGCTTTATCCTGGATATGGCTTAAATGGAATAGGATGGAATACCTTTTGGGTCACCTGGCCTGTCCACTCCTCCCTGCAGGTGTGGCCTTTTACTTTCTGTAACCCAAATGTAGTACACTAGATTAAGCAGTGACCTTGGTCTGCACACCAATCCTTGCTAATAACAAGCAGATAATGTCTGTTGAAACATGCCATTAACTTTAGAAAGTGCAGTTATATAGAAGAAACTGAGCTGAAAAGATAAAATCACTAAACACAACTGGTTTTGTTCAGATGAAAAACAGGACAGCAAGGTCTTAATGGAAATAACTAAAAAAGGAATCATGATTCCTAGGTTCCTGACCAGTACTATTTTGGAAGGTAAACATCCTGAATCTCATTGAGATGATCTCAAAACATTTGAAAAACCCTTCTTCTTGCATACTTAATAGCAGTGGATTATGTTGGTACAGTCTGAAACACAGATGTGAAATTCGAGTCCTGCTGTGAAGTGCATTGTGGAAGAATAACCCGGTATATTTGCATGCTTGTTGTCTTTCATTAATTAAATATCAGATTCAATAAATGAAATTACTAACTACAGTAATTAGTGATAAAACCACAATCTTAATATAAATGAATATTGATGTTGTGTTAAAGAATTCAGCTGCTCTCCTGTAAGCACCCTCACTGGTGAACAAAGCAAGTCAGAGGATTGCAAGTTCCAATCTTCATTACAACTAAAACCAGAATTGTAGAAACATAGAAT
>WBNM01035003.1:0-19714 GCA_013399055.1 Ramphastos sulfuratus
CCTTCCCTTCCCTTCCCTTCTCACACTTCTCTGCATTTTCCACCAGTTTTAGAGCTGACTGTTGCAGCAACCAAAAAAAGAAAGAACATTTTCGTTTACCATATCTAAGCCTTACGTGCAAGTGATTTAAAAAACAAACAAAAAAAAAATTAAATAGGGCACAAGCAGCAGTTTTCATTGACAAAACAAATGAAAATTGTGAACTCAGAAATTTCCACAGTGATGTTTTCCAGAAGCTGGAGAGATTTGTTGTGTTCAGTACTTCTTGTGCATTTCCCAGGAGAACTGATAACTAACATCTATTACAAATACGATGTTCTTAAAGACAGCTTGAAACCGGTGCTTAGCAATCTTCCCCCACTTCAATAATATTCCATCTTGTTAATGGACTGCCACATTAATTGACTGAACTCTCAGCTCAAATTGTATTTGTGTAATGTATTATTACTTTGTACCAAGTGAAAAAAAAAAATAGCTTTTTAGCTTAGTAACACTTCATCATCAAATTCAAAATTTCCATGAACTGCTGTTTATGGGGCTTCATTTGTATTTCATAGCAAATGAGGCACAAACCTGCCATTATTGGATTATTGTGGATGTAATTTCTCTGCGGGGATGGTGCCCAGGTATGTGTTATCTCATACTAAGACATTATTCCCAGGAGAGGAAAACATGGGGAAACAGACCATAAAGGAGTCATTCAGTGATCAGGACAGATAACTAAGCTGGATTTGAATTACACCAGCATGCTAGGGCTGTGATGCTTTACAGCTCCCTGCAGTATAGACATTTCTGTTTTGTACAAGGCACATGATGGTTACTAATGTGCTTACTTTTTCTCTACTCTGTGAATGCTCAGAGTCCAATATGGTCTGAGAGATTTTTCTTCACATATTGAAATTATAGTTTCAAAGGAAGATTTTAAATTTCTGTAAACAATTTGCATTTCCTCATCTGTCACAAAGTACAGTAACAGTTTCTTCTTGCATTTTTCTTTTTAAAGTCATTTTAGCAAATTTTTGAGGTGCTAAATTTATTCAGTAAATCACAGAACCACAGAATTACAGAACCTTAGAGGTTGGAAGGGACCTCCAGAGCTCATCGAGTCCAACCTGCCTGCCAAGGCAGGATCCTCTAGGGTAGTTTGCACAGGAGTGCATCCAGGCAGGTTTTGAAAGTCTCCAGAGAAGGAAACTCCGCAACACCCCTGGGCAGCCTGTTCCAGCTGTCTGTCACCCTTACTGTAAAGAAGTTTCTCCTCATATTGAGGTGAAACCTTTTATGTTCCAGTATGCAATACCCCCAGAAGTAATAAATTCAAATATTGCCTGTATAACACTGTGCTGTTACCTGACTGTTTGCTGATTCATTTTCCAACATTTTATTACTGACCTGAATAATACAGAGAGGCAATTTTTAGAACTAAGCTTTTAAACCATACTGTTCTCTCTCTACACAACAAACATTCAGTTTTTTCCTTCTCAGAAATGTAACTCCCAAATTCTCCAGAACAAATGGTACAAGGGAGTCTTGCAAGCAAAAAAAAAAAAAAAAAAATTAGTGTTGGCTTAGTGTGAAAGGAAATGTTTGCTGCAGCCTAAAAAGAAGTGAGCCGCATTTGCCTTGTCACATTCACAGTGCAAAGGGATGCTTGGAGAGAAAAAACCTCTAGAGGTGGTACAATTCTGTGCCTGTAATGATATTCTTTTCTGCCTTTTGTTATTAGAGCTAAAATTAAAGATGCAATTTGCTTTCTAGAAATTAATTCATCTTTTAGTTGAATCTGTGAAGTCCTTATTCACAGATTTTCAGTTCTTTTAAACCTAGTTCAGTTCTCCAGTTCTGTTCAGTCATGTCATGATGCGATGAGGAACTGGCAGGAGGTGAAATAAAGGTTTACTCCACTGATATGTGTGATGCTCCTTCTAAATGAGACAAATAATTCTTCAGGCTTCATTGAAATCTTTGACCTTTTTAGGACAGCTGAGTTGGAAAATACTGGGGTCTTGCTGACTTTCAGTTCTAACAATATTTCCTGAAAAAATCCTCTGAAAGTCCTGCATAGTCCTTTGCAATGTTCTGGTTTGATTTCTTTATTTGATGGCTTCCTCTGAGGAAAACAAACAACACAAACCCCATCGCCGCCAATAAAATCACATTGCATTCAGACCTCCAAATTCCTATAGTCAGATTCTCTGTGCCCTATAAGTATTCAGCCACTGTTTCTTCTTCCCTCAGAAAGAGCTAGATCAATGCATTTTAATTACACTTGTCTTTGGTGAACAGATATTTCTGTCTCTTCCATTCCAAAATTTAAGGAAAATGTTCATATTCAGTTCCTGGTACCCTACTTATTTAGATAAAAACTAAACTCTATGGATCAATAATGCACTTTTCATTTTTCTAACTTAAGTCTGGAAACAATCATTTGCTCATGCATTCCTCTTCAGCAGAAGTTTTCCCTCATTTTTACATGTCCTGATGTGGCCGTTTGAGTTAGATTCCTACCTCAGACATTAAAAAAAAAAATCAGAACAGAGAAACTTAGAAGTGAAAGCTCTGAGTGGAGAGGTGAACATTCTAGGGATAGGCCATATAATGGCAACAATGGGTAAGTTAATATAATTTCATTGGAGCATCAAGGGCTTTATGTCTGGAAGCACAGCTTGTACCTTCCCTTTGCTGCTTCTGCTGCTTTGCCTGCGCCCACTGCTATCTTCCCCTGCCGCTGTTTTGACTGCTGCTGCTGCTTTTTCTGCTTCGCCGCTGCTTGACCCCTTCCCCATCTTCCTTCAGGTTATCATATTTCTGTAGTAGTTATACTCTCCCTATACCATTATATTTAGTTTAAACTATAAGAAATAAAATTTCTCATTTTTTTCCCTGACTTTACAAAAAAAAAATCCGTGTTGTGGTGAGTTTATTCGACTAGGGGAGGGATCCGCCCTAACCCGGTACATGAATTATAAGGGACACAGGAACATCCAAGTGGATTCCCAGTAATGTTCTTTTGATCTGATTAAATGAATATTTAAAGCACCAATTTATAGCTGTTCTGTATGTAATTAAAGTTTCTTCTCACAGATGTTCCAATATTCAGGATCAAGATAATTAGTCAGAGCAGTAAAGTGTATTATAACACTTTAAAACAGCTGCTAACATTGAAATTTTATGGCTATCCACACTGCCCGGATAAAATAAGGCCCCTTCTATCCACTCATGGTAGATTTACTGAGCATTCAGCAGCCAGGCAGTTATCTGTGCTAGTGAACGTTGATCTACATGAAGGTCTGCAGATATCAACACAAGTTCTTCAGACTGAAATAAATATGTGCAATCAGCTCAGGGTAGGAAGATCCTGGAGATATGCACTAGTGAGACAGTCAGTGGAGTGCTGGAATCCCATTCATTCATACCAAGTTATAATTTCTGGGACAGATAGTAGCTGCTTACCCTACAGCACCAGCAGCTGCTTTACAGCCACCAAAACCTAGCACACTAGTAACGTGAGGGCTTCTTTCAGAGTGTAGTAACCTGAGCCTAAACAAACAAGGACTACAGCTTCTGGATGTATGGACAGCAGAGGAAACTCCACACAGCTTCATGGTGATGGTTTTCTGGAATCACTGACAGTTGTCTTGCATTCATGTAATGAAATAACCACGTGACAAAGTGCAAGCCTGGTGGTTGCCACAACTTGTATCCAGTTTCCCATGTCTTTGCATAGCCCTTGCCATCTCCTCATCAAGATCAGCTGTCTTTTGAGAACATGGCTTATGCAGCATTTCTTATATGTGTGCAGAGAACAAAGTAGCTTGGTTTATGAACTTAACTTACCATCTTCAGAGGTAGCAAAGACAGAAGAATATGCATCCCCATCCACACCTTATACCCTCCCTGCTGAATTAGTTTATTATATCACATACTCCTTCATATATATGATCTATATTTAGATAAATTCTTCTAGTTCAGTGTGGCTATCTTTAGAGCAGCATTCAGTCCAATCTGAAATAAGATTGTATATTTTAAGTAGCAGAGAAAGCTGCAATTCTCTGGAGAAGCTCTGGAAAAATATATGTTGACATTTCTGAAATGTTCTGCTCAGTATCTTTATATTAGTTGTCACAGAGCCACCACTGTGATATGAAAAAAATTCTGAACTGACTATAATACTGTCAGGAAGCGTTACACAAAAGTGCCCTAAATTGTAGTAATCCCAAGATGTAAAGCATATAAAGGCCCCTTAACATGCCCTGTTACTTCCAGCTTCCATGAGTTTATTACAGAATGAAAATGATTGCTCAGCCACTCTCACATGACTCTTGGGACTGAAGTCCCCAAAGGAAAATGGATTTTTGATAAAACAAGGAAAATGGCCAATATTTTGGGCAAAAGATTCAGATTCTCTTGTGAAGGTGGTGGATGGACAATCATATTTACTATGGCTGGTTGCTCAAGGGAAAGAATGAGGTATTTTGCTTTATGGAAGCAAATCTGAGATTTTTCTTCATCAAGTCCCAAATTTCTTCCAACTGGTGTACCTGCAAACTCCCCCCAGTACCTCTGCAGGTGCTGGGCACATCAAACATGGCAGGCTACCTGAATTCAGGTATACTGATCAAACAGGTTTCTCCTTACTCAGCTTCTACTTTTTCTTCTCGCAGCTTTTTGTCATCCTCACAATAATAATATAAACCTGCACTGCTCTTGTCAGAATTTCTATTAAATAAGAAGTGAAAGTGGGATCTATATGACTCCAAAGGAGTTATTAAAACCAAGCGCAGAGAGAGGAACAAAATCAATCTTCAAAAGACTTTTTTGGGGTAGAAGGTGAATGGATGAATTCTACGTAAGTATAATGTCAGCTGATTACAGACTTGAGGAGTTAGTATACAGCTGAAAGCTGTTTTGTTTTATTTTTGAGCACATCTAGTGCAATTCTTTATCGGGAAGCATATATGCGGCAATCATAACCACCCACATTAACCCCATGAACCGGTCTGGCTGACATTTGGTGCCTGAAGGAGAGAAGGTTATTTTCAGTTTGCTCCTAAGAGGTGCAGAGTTCTCTCCTGTGATAGCTGCTTGTAGGCAAAGCACAGAAGCAACTGCTAATTTCACAACTGCGGTAAAATCTTCCCAAGTTTTCTGCCAACAGATAGATCAAACTCCAAAAGCACATTTAGCCTGGAACAGCTGATTTTCCCCACAAACATTTGCAATGTTCATTCATTGTGATGGTTTGGGAGTTACCTGCCCCCCCACACTTTGTAAAATGACCCAGACTAGGACTCAGCCAGCTGGAAGTTAAGAGATGAAGCTATAGTTACAGCTTAGCACAATATACAAGCAGATATATACACTATAGACAAGAATATTTACAGAAATATACAAGTTAAAGGTAATACAGAAGCACAACACCCCTCCCAGAAATCAGAGACCCCAAGAGGGGCTTCCAACCACCCTTCCACCTTCTCCCCACCCCTATGCCTTACCCCAAGGTTTGCCTTACGAGCAAGGTGAGTTTGGAGGATCGGCCAGGGGGGTTAGAAGGAAAGTGGTTAGTGAGGTACTCGGCAAGAGGAGGAAGCCAGAAGCTAGACTGCCCGAGACGCTGTGCCCCAGAGACACTGAATTACCTATGTTTTGAGTTCTTTTCTTATACATCACAGCAAGCCTATGAGTGAAGTAGACATCACCATTGTTTCCTTTTCACAACCTATAATGTAGTTTTCTCTATTAAAATATTCCAATTAGCCTCAAACCAGCCCAGTTCATATTTGTAACATTTAAAACATGTTCCAATTGCTTGGAATATGTCTAAATAAGGAATTAAATTCTTAATTAAACTGTGGATTCTAAAAAGTGAATGTTTAAACACCACCTGTAGTTTTGATGGTTGACTTAAATATAAGAAGTCAATTGAGGTATTTCTAATGTTACATCTTCCTGGTGTTATATCCCACTGTCTGTTTCTGTCCTTGGTCACTTATGTTAGATCATTTTTATGGTACTCGATTTTCTCCGACAGCATAGAATTATGTCATCTTTCTGTGCAAAGTTATGAAGAAAATAGGCAAAAGCAAATATTTTTATATTTAAAGGATATTTTATATACATCTTCCTATTTTATAGCTCAGACTAATACTATGTAAGCAGATCTTGGACAAATTATGAAGAAATTAATGACTATTTTTTAATAAAACCATTGCAATGTCTGAAACTTGTCTCCACAGAGAAGATGATAATATCATCTGTCTCCTGGTTCATGGGAGACAATAAAAATATAATTTCATTGAGGTTGGACCACAAATTTATACAGCAAAAGTAATATCAGAAGAAATTAGACTTAGCAGGAACTTTTCAGGGGAGAACGTTAATTTAATAAAAATATCACTGTATGAATACCAGGAGGAAAAAAGAATTATTTCAGCATACTTTTCACATCAATGCTTTTAGAAGGCTCCATGTGCCTAACACATTTATCTTGTATTTCAAGACATTTTATTTAAATGTAAACTAATTACACTTTATTCATATTTAATTGCAATGGAAATCTTTAAAAGCAAAAATTCAAACAATGCTGTGAAATTGCCTGGATAATTTCTTTTTTGGCACAATTCCTCTTTCATTTAATTTGATTTTGACATAGAATAAATTTTACAATAAATACATAAGGCATAAAAGTTATATCCAATGAATTAGCATAAGAGAGCACTTTCCAAAGAATAATAAATTTAATGCTATACTAAAAATGATGATTACATAGGGAAATGGAGTGAAATGCTAACTTCTTTTTCTTTTGTAATAAAAAATGTACTGTTTTGATAGCCTTATTCTCACAGGAAGATGCTTGTGTGAAGTGTAAAATAAAAATGTCCATCTAAAAATAGTTGATCTTTGGTGAGAATCTGAGGCAAATGTGCTTAAAGTCATGGAATCACAGAATGATTTGGGTTGGAAGGGGCCTTTAGTTCCAACCCAGCCCACCATGGGCAGGAACATGTTCCGCTAGATCGGGTGGCTTAAAGCTCCATCCAATCTGGCCTTGAATGTTTTCAGGAATGGAGCATCTCCAGCTTCTCTGAGCAACCTGTTCCAGGGCTTCACCATTCTGAGTGAAGAACATCTTCCTTACATGTAATCTAAATCTGCACTCTTTCAGCTAAAAGCCTCTGTCCTTTACTTTATAGCTACATGTCCTTGTAAAAAGTCCTTCTCTAGCTTTCCTGTAGGCTGCTTCCTGATGCTTTCTTTTCTCCATGCTGAACAGCCACATCTCTCTCAGTCCTCTAAAGGGAGGTGCTTTAGCTCCTTGATCATCTTTGTGGGCCCCCTCAGGACTCACTCCAACAGTCCTTCTTATGTTGGAGACCCCAGAGCTGCATACAGAACTTCAGATAGAGTTTCATGAGACCAAAGCAGAGGGGGAGAATCAGCTCTCTCAGCGTGCTGGTCACACTTGTTTGAGCACAACCCATGATACAAATGACTTTCTCGAATACAAACACACCTTGTTGGTTCTACCTCTCAGGGTTACTGTAAATCCACTATTATCCCAGCCTTGTGCTTAGGATTGCCCCAATATGGGTGCAGGACCTTGTTCAACTTAAAGAGATTCTCACTGGCCCACATCTGAAACCTCATCCCTTCCCTCTGGCATGTATATGATACCACATAGCTTGGTGCCATCAGCAAATCTGCTGATAGTGGACTCAATCCCACTATCCATGTTGCAGACAATGATGTTAAACAGCATCAGTCTCAATACTGACCCTTGAGGAATGACACTGATCACTGGTCTCAAATTGGACAGTGAGTCCTTGACCACAACTCCTTGAGGACAATCATCCAAACAAGTCCATCCATCAAGTCCATGTCTCTCTATTTTAGAGACAAGAGTGATTTACCAGGTCAAGACAGAATTGAAGAAAATGAGAGTATGCCTTATATAACCTTTTTAGAATCTTCAGTAAACATCATAAAGTCAGACCAGTAATGTATTTAGTCTGTAGCATCTCTGATTTGATTTCACTCTGAAGCAAGGTTCTGAGCAGTGAGGACTGAAGACTACCTGCATGGTTCTGTGGACCTGAAGAAACTCCTCCTCTCCCAAGAAATCTGTTTACATAATAGTGATTTGTACACCTAATCCCAGGGAAAAACAACAACAATCAAGCAATCAACCAAAAAAACCAACCTCAAAACCAAAAACCAACCAACTGACCAACACCAAAAAAGTAAAAGAAAACCCAACCCAACCCAACCAACCAACCAATCAACTCCCAAACAAACAAACAACAAAAACACAAACAAACAAATAACCAAAACCAAACCAGATTTCTCTCTGATGTTTTCAGATAGGTGAATGTGGAGACCTTACATATTTATCATTTTATGTGAAGTTCTAGCCGAACAGGGTAAGAGAAATTATTGAAACATTTCTCAGAGAGTTTCCAAAATGGTTTATCATGTCAGATCTTTTCCTATTTGCTGTCAGTATAAGGGGCAGCAGAAGAGAAAACAAGCCAATATTTGCCTTTAGAGAAGGCCTTCACTTGAGTCTCTAGGAGGATATATAGGTTAGAAATTAACTCTTTTTAAGAAAGTTGAATATTCACCAACACAGCCTTTGATCCACCATACTGTGTTTGATGCTATACTTACAGAAAACTGTTCATCAGAGGGAACCTCAAAACAAGTCAGTTGGGAAAGTATAAGAGAGGAAAACCTTCAGTCCTTGATAGGGCAAACAAACAAAAGAAAACAGGTCGTCCGTGGTACTATGGATGTGTGTTTGTGTCTGTGTCTGTATCTGTATGTGTACATGCACAGAAGATGCATCTTTAAAATCTGTGCATAGACTTTGTTCCAACTCAAAGCCAGTAAAGAAGCAGACCACACTGTGCTTCTAAGAATGGTAAGTATGTACTGAAGCTTTTCAGAAAATGAAGTATAAGCAAATAGATTGCAGAATGGGACTTGGAAATGTTCTCATTTCAAAGCTATGCTAAAAGCTTACTTGTGCACACTGCAGTTTACTTCCAGATGATCTTACCCAGTGTCTAACCTTCCATTTGTAACTGTATTATATATTATACCCTAAGTATAAAATCTCCCTCTCTTATCTCTAGATTCTTCTTGTATTTTTCAAGGAAATTATTTCCAGCAATTAGCTGCATGAGTGGGTTTGCTCTCTGGTATAAATAATCCATGGAGTGACATGTCTAAAAATTCTAGGCTCATGGTATTTACTAGGTCTGGACCACATGCGATCATCTGCTTATTGTCCAGAAATGAAGCAAAGAGCTTTCAAGATCTTAGCTACTTTAGTTTTTTCTTTAAAAAAAAAAAAAAAAAAAGACAGAAAGAAGAAAAATAATACTATTATAGTATAATTCATGTCCTGCCATCTCAGCTGGCCTCCACTGAACTAAAATGCTTGCTGTGGCTGTTTTTATCCCAGTCAATTTTTGATTTGCTCATTTGCCATGTCCTTGAGTTAAATAAAGTGTTCTGTACAAAAATAATTAGATTTCCACGCAGCAAGTGCTGCTACCATTTACAGTGCTGTTGTGGTTTCAGGTCCAGCTGCAGCTGTGGCTGCTCACACAACTGCTCCTTACCCCACACCCTCCCACTGGTAGGATGAAAAGAAGAAATTAAGAGCAAGGTGCAAAACCCCATGAGTTGAGATAAGAGTTAAACAAAATAATGCACAGAACAAATGAACAGCTGGAATAACAAGAAAAAGAATATAAAACAAGTAACATAAAGTAAAATGTGCATCACACAACACTAACACTTTGCCACCTGTGCCAAAACACACCACCAGACAACTGCCTCCATGCCAGCCTCCCAGCACGACCTTTATAGTACAGAATACTTGGATGGTTCAGATGGCTACCCCGGGTACAAGATATGTCCCAGAAGCTTGTGAAAAAAAAGTAACCTTGTCCTAGCTATATCCAGGGTTAGTGCATAATAAAGAATAAAATTGGCAAAAATTTTGCATCAAAGAGGACTCTGGTTTTACTACAACAAATTCATTTTTCATTTGGTTACTCGAGAATTAAAGAGGTGTAGAAATGTCAGATCATACAACTGTGTCCCAGTAATGAATGCAACTGAAAAAAAAAATCCCCCTTCTCCTTCATATACAGTAAAGGAAAAGAATGAGAGGCTCAACTCTAGCCCAAAATCTTGGAAACATCACCACATACATAGTATATTAAAGTTGATTTCCATGATCACATTGGAGTCACCCGGAATGTTTACATGATCTGCCACATGAATATAGAGCAACTTCTGTGTTTAGTATACGCACCAGTTCTCTTAATTCAAAAGCTGTCACTGCACAAACACTCACTGTGGGTTTTGATTTTTTTCTCCTTTAGAGTGCAAGCTGATAGCCTTTCCTGAAGTAATTTCTAGCTGAATATGAGATGAGTAATTATCAAAATTAGACTATTAGTAGTGATGTGTAGCCAAGAGGAGTCCTTACATGGTGATTGAATACAACATGTGACAGTATCTGTCACCTTTCTTGTAAATAATTTCAGCTATCAACAGTATTTAGGGTTCTAAAAATGCTTTTGGCAGCTTCCCTCATCAGAGATCATTGACAAAATCAAGATGCTATTGGAGAAAGAGAGCATCACCTTTGTCAATTCACAGTTCATGAAAGGATGGGACAGGAAAAGCAAAAGGTTAGTTTCTTCAATGAAGAGGGGTTGTTAGAAGAATTTGTAAGAAATCTATGCTTTTCAGTGTATGTATCACTCATCCAGAGTGATATATCTAGGATAGAACATCCCATCCTATGTTAGTATTTAAAAATATTACAACCAGATCTGTCTTTGAAGGAGCATAGATCATGCTGAGTGAACAGAAAATAAAATGACAGAAACTATGTGGTCCACTAAGAAATACTGTAAATGGGGAAAAGCAGTCCTAATTCTAATAAACTGCATTAAACATAAACAAGAATGAACTGGGGGAAAAAAAAAAAAAAAAAAAAAAAAAAAAAAAAAAGTCTGTTCTACTAAGGAAAGAAAACTCCCAGTCAGGGCAGAGAGTTCTGTGAGAATGTCAAGAGAGTCTTCAGTTATTGTTAAGATCCCTCAGCAATTAGACTACTATGAATCATTAGGAAGGGATTAGAGAGTAAATTCAAACCCTCATTTTGCCATTGTAAGTACCCATGAGATGATATTTATTAAGAAGCCTTCAATCTGGTGTCGTGGAAGGCCTGAACAGGCCGAAATAGGCCTGAACATGTCCCGGCTTGCCCAGACATGTTTTTCTGCTCTCCCTCCTTCTGTTGGGAGAAGTGACCGCACAAAAGGAAGGCAAAAGGACCTGGTGCTTCCATGGCTGTCCAAAGTTGTTTACAGGATACCTGCACATGTTCATACACTTGTTTGTGTTCTGCCCTAAAAGGTAAAAGCAAGCCCTGACTTCACCTAATGTGTGATTAACAGCTAACAGGTTAGCTCAGAAGTGATAGATAAGTGAAATATGAATAAGAGATGTTCCCAGTATTATGGCTATTAACGAGAAAACACATATTTCTAGCAGCAAAACAGTTTTGTAAAACCAGATGCTTTTTAACTTGTGGCCATCTTATGCCTCAAAGGTCATCCAAGTAAGCATTTTTGGATGAAAGGGATACTGAACATGCTTTGCTGATGTTTGCTTTAATCAGTCTGTGAGAGCAGTTCACAGTAAATGGAAAGATTGCTGCAATACCATCTGAGGATAAATATACATCTGGACTTTTGGAAGATAGCACGTAAAAAAGGTGAACGGCGTTCAGAGTGGTCTCCAGGGATGCTTTAGGCAAAACATGGATAGTTTACTGCAGGACAAATAGTTCTTTCAGAACTAGTAAAAAGCTCAAAGTAAACACTGAAATGGCCTGGTCGAAGTTTTACATATGAGTGGCACATCCCCTTTCCTCACAATTTGAGAGGGGATAGTAATAGAGAAGAAAGACTTGCAAATGTTTCAAAGAGCCTCTGCAGCCTCTTAGGTTGCATGTAGCGGGTTGGGTCCTCTTAGGGTATTGGTATTGCAGAACAAAGCAAATGGATGTCAGGTTTTTTCTTGTGTGAGCAACTGTCTCAGGGTTGTATTCCTTTTCTACACACTGCCTCAAGTTCAGTGAAGGTCCACAACAGTAACCAACTCTTGCTATGTGTACGTCATGGAAACATGTGGCTTGAATTACTAAATGCATGTATTTCTACTTAACAGTTGCCTTTATTTCATTGTAACTTCATTTTATGTTGCATTACCCAAAGCAACTGAGTTGTGATATTATAGGATGTGTCTTAATCACTGGGTTTTGCTAGCTAAAAAATCTCAGGACTACAAAGGAAAAGGTCAGTCTTTATCAATAAGTATATAGGTTAACGCCGAGGAAATTATTTGAGATCACAACTCCATTCTCTGACCTGCACTGCCCTCCTCTTAACACAGACTTCTCTTCAATGTCATGCATTCTGGACAAGTTTTTGCAGGAACCATCAGGAGAGTTAACCAGAGAGTTTGTACAAAAAAATGCAATTAAAATCTATATTGCAATGTGACCTGGAGATTTGGGCTAACTACCTAGGAAACTGCTCAGAGCTGACTAATGAGAATGGGATCTTTCACTGACTTACTGCTTGTTAGAGCAAGTATGGTAATAGGCATTAGAACAAATCAGGAAGGGAAGGTGTTAAGAAGCCAGTAAAAAAAAGAAGAGAAAAAAAAACCTAAACCAACACTTTAAAATATCCTGTCAATGGCAGCTTAAAAAATAGTGGATTTAGTTTTCTCATAATACTGAATATGAATCTGATCTAGTCCATTGAAAGTCAGTCTGCTCTGTGTTTAGAACTCAATCAGTTTGTTAAATCACAGTTTAGATACAGCTCTTCATATGTCATTCAGTTGTCACTAATAACTTGGCCAGCATGAAATGTTCTCATCGTATTGCAGGAGGGAGATTGAAAACTAATTGAAGCGGAAAAATGCATTCCTTCCACTGGGGAAATAAGGCAGCAAAGAAATACCAGTTTTTGTTCTGCCATTCTCTGAGCTTCCAATTTTAATAAAACAGATGCATTATGAACAATCAGATCTGAAATTTAGCTCAAGGATTAGGTTTTTGTCATCTTCTCAAAAGAATTAAGGTTAACAGCAATGTTAAATTAACCGCATCTTGAATCCTTTACATAAATCACAAATATATTATGGAAATAGATATAAAATAAGTTAGAGAAGTATATACTGATACCCATAGGAAAACTGCTTTTTGAGAAACGGAATCAAAATCAAACAGAACATCTTTGGTTGGAAGAGACCCTCAAGACCATCTATTCCAACCTTCAACCCAGCACTGCGAGGTCGACCACTAAACCATGTCTCTAAGTGCAAGGTGCACATGCAGTATAAACCCCTCCAGAGTGTTCTGACAGGCTGGAGAGTTGAGAAGGGAGAAATTTAATGCAATTCAACAAGGGCAAGTGTAGAGTCTTGCACCTGAGAAAGAACAACCCCATGTATAAGTATAGGTTGGGGACTGACCTGCTGGAGAGCAGTGGAGAAGGACCTGGAGTTGTAGTGGATGGAAGGTTGACCATGAGCCAGCAATGTGCTCTTGTGGTCAAGAAGGCCAATACCATTCTGGGGTGTATTACAAGGGCTGTGTTTAATAGGTAAAGAGAGGTTCTCCTCCTCCTCTACTCTGCCCTGGTGAGGCTGTATCTGGAATATTGCATCCAGTTCTGAGCCCCTCAGTTCAAGAAGGACCTCAGGGAGAGTCCAGTTTGAGAGAGTCCAGCATAGAACCACAAAAATGGTTAAGGGAGTGGAACATCTTCCTTATGAGGAGAGACTGAGGGATCTGGGGCTTTTTAGCTTGGCGGAGACCGAGAGGTGACCTCATTAATGTTTATAAATATGTAAAGGGTGAGTGCCAAGAGCATGGAGACAGGTTCTTCTTGGTGATGGCCAGTGGCAGGGCAAGGGACAATGGGTGGGAGTTGAGGCATAGGAAGTTTCATGTAAACATGAGGAGGAATTTTTTCACTGTGAGGGTGACAGAATAATGGATCAGGCTGCCCAGGGGCACTGTGGATGCTGTCTGTGGTGGGAACTTCCCCACCCCACTAGTGAAATTTACAAGACTAGCTCAGACAATTTGGAAGTAAGATAAAGCTATATTTACAGCAAAGCAAAATTTACAAGTATATATACACAGTATATTCACAATATGTTTATAAGTATTTACAACTATATACAATTTAGAAATAACACAGAAATCCAAGCCCAGAAGGGGCTCAAAGCTACTCTCTCCTTCTCCCTCTACTTTTCCAGCCAGGCAAACAAAAGAAACCAGCACAGTTTATGTTGTTATTTGTTAGCGGAGAGATTAAAGCAAGTTTCTACAGAGATTCAGTTACATATGCACAGTTTAACAGTCTGTAAGTTCGTATTAGATGCGTGGGCATTTGTGTGTCATTCTGGAAGTACACAGGACTTCTGCTGAATGAAGAGCCAAGGTTTGAGCCTCAAGTGCTACATACATGCTTTGAGATGTGCCATGTTAGCAGGCAGATGCCACTGGTTCTCAAGGTAGTCGGGCCTTGCCTTGGTGGCAGAAAGTTGGTACAGAAGTAACAACACAGGAGAAAAAAGTATTGCAGGCTTTAGACAACATTGAAGGAAAGTTGGGACTGAAGTGCATTGCTTAAAAACTTCACAGGAATCAGAGATTAGAGTAGGATGAAACTGGTCTACTGAATCTCACTGAAATCACTGCCTTTTGGTTTTGACATGAGCATGCATTACACTCAAAATTTTGTTTAAAGCAAAGCAGAAATACAGAAAGACAAGAATTTACTATAGAATTTACTGTTATTATAGTGAAAACCTTCAGATTGTAGTAATTATTAATCCAGATCTGAACATTACAGAAAAAGAAAGAATAATAATAAAGCTAGAATTTTAATACACTATTCTTAGCTTCTACCCCTTTTCCTGGTGTTTATGCTTGCCATTTCCCTGCCCACCTGGGTCTTAACATTGATGGTTTCAGTCTGGTGACAGTGGTGGGGTGCCTTGCTGAGTGGCCAATGCCTGGAGTTGTTTTCTGGGAGGAATATAATGTTCATTTTGATAGTTCCATTTTCCTCATTCTAGGATACTTGGAGTAATTTCTGTGTGTTTGCTATCATGCTGTTAAGCCTTTTACTTTCTCGTTTGATCTGCAGCTCTCCATTAAGCATGAGTTGTCTATATATGGTGCCTTTTACGTATGTTAGATGTAATTCCTTTGTTCTGTGTGACATTTAAAACTGGTTTTGTCCAGTTCTGCCATTTTTTTTAAGTAAGTGAACTGTTTGCACTTATGGGATTTCTAGTACCAAGATTGTGCTCCATCTTTTATCACCCTATCCTACTCTGTACTCCATCCTCTGGCTTTACAAGTCAGCAAGCATGCTGTTATACTAGACCAATACTTCTCTACTTCATTATATCAGTCATAAAGATCTCATTTTACATAGAAAAACCACCAATTGCTTCTATCTATGCAAAACTATGTTTGCACTATACAAAGGGGATACTTTATCAGGGAGTGTGGTGATAGGACAAGGGGTAATGGTTTTAACATGAAAGATGGTAGAGATTTAGATGGGATAGTAGGAAGAAATTCTTTACTGTGAGGGTGGCAAGACGCTGAAACATGTTTCGCAGAAATGTTATGGATGGCCTCATATCTGAAAGTGTTAAAGACCAGGCTGAATGCATTTCTGAGCAACTTAGTCTAGTAGAAGGTGTTCTACCAACCGCGCAGGCTGGGCCTTCCAACCCAAACCATTCTATGATTCTACCAAAAAAAAAAAAAAAAAAAAAAAAAAAAAAGTTATAAACACCAGGTCAATTACAGAAATTATTGTCATATCTAAACCTAGTAAGACAAAGATGCAACAACTCAAGAAATGCTTGGACTTACCATGCTTACCACACCTCATTCCTAACTCTTCAAATTCTTTACAAACCTTGCGGCCTGTTACTCACAATGTAAGTATTTGATTACAGGGATGCATGGCTGCACAGTGCTGAGATACATCCCACCTCACAGAAATAATGTTTCGAGCAGAGTGATATTTTTATTTGTTCTGCAGCTTTATTGGACACAGGCATTTGTTATGTTTTTTATTTCAAGGTTTAATTAGCTATAGAAATTACTGCACAGAAATGAGAGTTTGTATGCAAATTAAATGGCTATTTGGGAACTGTAATAGCTATGCAAGATTCAACAGGTAGCAGAATTCTTGCAGATTTAGCGCAGAAGGGAGAAAGAAATGCAAGGGTCTGTTTCAGTGCCATCAACTGCAGATGACCAGTGAGTCTAAATTCTGCAGTGGTAAGCTTTGATTAAGAAGCAGTTCCCCAAATGCGCAGCTCCAGCCCTGGTTAACACTGCACTAGCACATCGTGTCCCACGGCAGGAGAAGTCCATCTCAGCATGAAATCAGCCAATTTGTTTACTCTCTCAGGGCTCAGACCACTTCTTGCTCAAGTTAATGGAAAGTCTTTTATTAAATTCAATTGCTTCTGGATAGTTCCCACACTGACGCTTGGAGAGATTTGGCAGTAATACTTACTAAACCATTTTTCACTAGCGCAGTGAAAAATAATGAACAGTTATTTGTTCTTCACAGTCATAAAACTAAATCATATGATAAGCAGATCTTAAAGGATTTCCAGTAGTAACTGATGTGTGGAACAAGTCTGAAAATGTTTTCAAACCTTGAAAACAAAAATATGACTGAAAGAAGACTTCTAAGGCTGTAAGATCTTGAGATGCTAGCATAGCACAGAATCAGGAAAATATTATTTTTATAGTAATAAACAACAAAGACTGCTTTATGCTTTTGTTACAAAATGATTATGCAAAATTAATAATGTATATTAATTTTGATATCCAGGCAGAGATTGTAAATAACTATGAAAATTGTTTATTAACATTAAATCTCGCCAGAAAACTTATTTACAAGGTTCAAAACGCACGGTTTGGAAATTTATACATACAGGGAACAGGCAGAACTGGAACACTTTAAAGGCAAGTAGCATAAGCAAACACTTTTACTGGAAGGGAAGATTTTAGCGGGCACTTATACCGCTTGCTGTTAATTATGCCACTTAGCCACTAGATGGACACAGGAAGCTCCTTTCTGCTTATGGCAGAAGGCAATTAGTGAATTACAAGAGGCTTTAAGTATTTACTCACAAAAAATTATGGGACAGTACCCAAAGCTCTTGGTGGGGTTGCTGTCAGTGGTCTCAAAGCTGTTAGAGGCTTTGCAGTTTCCCATAGGCTTCTGGGTGTTGGAGAAAGGAGGCAGACAATTTCTGATGTGGTCCTGACTCTCTGGATGATCTGTGTCATCTCCAGGGCTTCCCTTCTTGGCAGGAGGCTTTCAGGTGCAGGCAGGATGTCTTGTGATGTGCAGTCTCAGCACAGTGTCACACTGGCTATGCAAGCCAATCACGTGGAGGCTTTTAGAGCCTGATCCTGGTCGCTGGAGTTCCACACAGCTCAGGATATAAGGCAATAAGCAAGCACAGATGCAGTGGCAGAGAGCAGATACAATGGCAGAGCACCCATATAATGGCAGAGCACACGTTGTGCTCGTGCTCCTCTCCTTTTTATCCATACAGCCCGAGATGAATGGGCCTTTGGACACAGAATAGCCAATCAGAATGGCAGTTAGCCAAGCCTGACCATATTAGGTGAAGCCATAGGTTTGCTTTACCCTTTTCAGAGCAGAGGACAGCCTTGCACAAGGCAACTGTGTGTACCTTGTTTACTGCAGAGCTCAAAACAAGCCTGGGCAGGCCACAGTCCTTAGACTCAGTGGCTCCAGATTCTTTTGTCTTCTTTCCTGCCATTGCTTGTCTTCAAAACAGAAGGAAGGAGAGCAGAAGAACATGTCTGGGCAAGCCAGGACATGTATAAGCCTATTTTGGCCTGCTTAGGCCTACCACGACAGCTTTATATCTTTGTTGCTCTGTTAAAACTGAAGAAGTGACATAGCTCCAATTTTTTTTTAAAAACATAAACCCCAAATAAACATCATGTACAAATATTCTATATTATTTCCTGACTCTTTCTGTTCCTGTTTGCAGAGCCTGAAAATCTATTTTTATCCTACTGATTTATCAAAGGCGTATATTTTAATTTCTTGCAAGGAAGTTATTTTCGTCTTCACTGACTACTCTTTATCCAATGGACTGGAATTCTTGTGCATCTGGAAATCCTAATTAAAATGTGTTGCTGTAAACAAGAGCAGTCCAACTGAGTGTTCCTGTTCATTTCTTACTCCTTCAGGTGTGCAGCAAATTCAAACTAATCTTTAATTCTCTTTCATTGCTTCATTGTAGTGGTTTGAATCACATAATACTCCCCACTATCAGAATCATGAGTTTATGGCTTTTATGAGTTATGGCATTTACAGCTGTGCAGAATTATAACCCTGGAAAGGACAGTCTCGCTGTTACAGGTTTAGGAACCACACAGTTGAAAAGTTCTTCAGGGACTTTTCCACTTCAGGAGGTGGACCCAGGAAATTGTAATATTGTTATTCACAGAATCGTAGAATCATAGAATTAACCAGGTTGGAAAATACCTTCAAGATCATCAAGTCCAACCTATCACCTAACCCTTCTAATTAACTAAACCATGGCACTAAGTGCCTTATCCAGCCTCCTCTTAAACACCTCCAGGGATGGTGACTCCACCACCTTCCCAGGCAGCCCATTCCAGAGGGCAATCACTCCTTCTGTGAAGAACTTCTTCCTCCCCTGTCACAGCTTGACGCTGTGTCCCCTGGTTCTGTCACTGGGTGCCTGGGAGAAGAGACCAACTTCTGCCTGGCTACAGCCTCCTTTCAGGTAGTTGTAGAGAGCAATAAAGTCTCCCCTGAGCCTCCTCTTCTCCAGGCTAAACAACCCCAGCTCCCTCAGCCTCTCCTCACAGGGCTGTGCTCCAGCCCCCTCACCAGCCTTGTTGCCCTTCTCTGGACATGTTCAAGCACCTCAACATCTTTCTTGAATTGAGGGGCCCAGAGCTGGACACAGTACTCAAGGTGTGGCCTGACCAGTGCTGAGTACAGGGCCAGAAGGACTTCCCTGGTCCTGCTGGCCACACTCTTCCTGATCCAGCCCAGGATGCCACTGGCCTTCTTGGCCACCTGGGCACACTGCTGGTTCATGTTCAGTCGGCTGTTAACCAGCACTCCCAGGTCCGTCTCTGCCTTTCTGCTCTCCAACCACTCTGTCCCCAGCCTGTAGCACTGCATGGGGTTGTTGGGGCCAGAGTGCAGAACCTGGCACTTTGACTTGGTAAAACTCATGCAATTGAATGTCCAGACTGTCCAGGTCCCTCTGCAGAGCCCTTCTGCCCTCTAGCAGATTGAGACACGCTCCCAACTTGATATTGTCTGCAAACTTACTGATGGTGGACTCAATCTCCTACTGATGGTAGACTTCAATCCCCTAATTCTGCTATTTATTTATAAGCTGGCAGCAAGGTTAACTCATCCTCTTCTTCTCCCTCCTACTTGCTCTCTCCATTACCTTATCTGGTAGCATGGAGGAGTAGACATGTTTATGCTCTGCAGAGGTTTGACCAAGCCAGCTGATGTGGGTTTGGGAG
>WBNM01035004.1:1278-12575 GCA_013399055.1 Ramphastos sulfuratus
GAAATCCATCTCCCTGGTTACCTTTCATCATCTTTATTCTTGTCCCTCTCCTCACACCATGTATTTTTTTGATGTGAACCTTTCCCGGGGGCACTGAGAGCATTTTGAGAACCAACTAGATAATGGATCTGGATAACATGAGTATGGCTGTAGCCAGTGGAAAAGGTTTCCAAAAACCCATCACAGAGTCATTTTCTTGTGTGCATTAGTTTCTCTTTCTCCAGGGAATTTGTGAGAGGATGACTTGGTTTTCTTTGGCACCTTGTCACATAAACTCAGTTTTCTTCATAATATGTGGAGGGATTTTCTGGTTATTTTTTAAGAACCATAACAATGGAAGAACACTGTATGTAAAGGGTTTTCCCTATATCATCCTTGTTTTGTATACATTTTTTATAAATGTATAAAAAAATACATACATTTACATGTATACAGGTATACAGAAATGTATACCTGAAAAAATGGTGTCTTGCTCATGATACGATTAAGATATTTGCATACTAAAAGCTGCTTTACAATATTGAGATTGCATGTGACAAATGCAGAAAGGATTGGCTAGGAAATGAAGCAAAGGGTAGAAGTAAATAGTTGGAAGTCTTCCACTGTGGAACTGAAGATCAACCTATGAGTTCTGCAGCCTTACATTCTGGGACCTCAGTTACTTGTCATAGGCACAAATTGGCTGGAAAAAACATTGAGCATCAAGGCAATATCATTTGCTGATGTTACAGAGTTGTTCAAGGCAGCAAGACAGTGACTGAATTTGAAGGGCTGCAGAAGGCATGCTGTGAGATAGTAACTGACCAATAAAAAGGAGCTATGAAAGTAAGAAGTGATGCATGTGGGAAAATAGTCCCGGTTTCTGTGTAAATTGATCATCTCTCAGGAGAGACACACTTCAGTGTCAACCAAATGCTAGCAATTACTAGGAAATACATCGGAGCAAAACAGAAAGCACAATCATATAGTTGTGTAAATCTCTATTTTTCTCACTTCTTTTTGCCATTCTCGTCACAGAAATTAATGTTAAAACTTGGAAAGTTCCAGACATGCCAACAAGCATGAGCAAAGGTGTAGAACTGCTTCTGAATTAGGAACAGGGAGTTGACTTAGGAGAGAGGTGAGCTGACCAGCAGGATATGTACCAACCAATGTTGCCGTCAGGATTGGTCTTTTTGCTGCCTCCTCCAACCCATGAATTCACCAAGGAGACCGAGGCACACAAGAAACAGTGCCAGGCAGACGTCAGAGCACCTTGGCAAAGGAAACTGTAAGTCACATTTACGGGGTAGCTGAAGAGGTGATTTGGTAACAGATCCATTGCAGGCTACTGAATAGAGAAGCAACAGTAGCCTCAGCAAATCACTTGAGCAGAAAATGAACAAAGGCAAGGAGAACATAAGGAGAAAGCATCATAGGGAGAGTACTGGCCTGAGCCAGAACAGTGGTTTTCATGTCACTTACGAATTAAATTGCTTACTCTTCATTGAGTCTTTTGGATATAATGTATTTGCCTCTACATCTAGTTTTGCTTGGACAAACAGGTAGAAACAGGAAGGCACATAGGCCAACCTGCTGCTGTTCTGGGCTGTCCTTTTCATCCTTCAGACAGTATCTTGCCTTGTGTCCTGCTTCTGAATCAATACCCAAACTGCTGCATTTTTTAACATCTTAAAATAAACCAGCTCCAGAAATAGATCAGATGTGTATATCATCATAACAGCAAAGTACATGAAGGAAATGGGGTGACAAGTAGAAGCAGTAACAACCAATTGATTTGCTGTGCCCCATGGTCTGTCTGCCTGAGCTGCAAGTTTCAGAGAAGACAAGTATGTGGATGGTGAGCTGAAAATTTCCGTTATGTTTGGCACTGTAGTAGATCTGTGTTATTGATAAAGAACTACACAGAGCACTGAGTACAACAGTCTTTTTTCCTCCTTCTATTAGATTTTTAAAAAAACAAACCAAAAAACATTCTGCTTGGAAAAGACCCCCAGGATCATCAAGTCCAACCATTATCCCTAATCTACAAAGTTCACCCTTAAACCTTATCCTCAAGTACCACATCCAAACAACTTTTAAACATAGCCAGGATTGGTGACCCAACCACTTCCTTGGGCAGGCCATTCCAATGCCTCACCACTCTTGCTGTGAAAAAAATTTTTCCTAATGTCCAGTCTAAACTTACCCAGTCACAGCTGGAGGCCATTCCCTCTTGTTCTGTCACTATTTACCTGTGAGAAGAGACCAACAGCAGCCTCTCCACAGCATCCTTTCAGGTAGCTGTAGATACTGAATGAGGTCTCCCCTCAGGCCTCCTCTTCTTCAAACTAAACAACCTCAACTACCTCAGTCGCTCCTCATAAGATTTATTTTCCAGGCCCTTCCCCAGCTTTGTTGCCCTCCTCTGCAGTCGCTCCAGCACCTCCACATTGTTCTTGTAATGAGGTGCACAAAACTGAACACAATATTCAAGGTGTGGCCTCACCAGAGCAGAATACAAGGGAACAATCACCTCCCTGCTCCTGCTGGAGACAGCATTTCTAACAGAAGCCACGATGCCATTAGTTTTCTTCGCCATCTGGGCACACTGCTTGCTCATATTGAGTTGTTGGTCAATTACAGCCCCCAGGTCCCTTTCTGCTAGCCAGCTTTCAAGCCACACTTCCCCAGGACTGTAGAATTGCTTGGGGTTGTTGTGGCCCAAGAGCAGGACTATGTTACTAATATTCAGATTTTCAGTGGCAGTAATAGACAATTTTTGTAGCACCACAGTGAGAAATGTATGTTGCACTAAAGTATCTCATATGACTTATCCTTGTGACTTCTAGTTGTGCATGGAATTATTTTAAGAAGTTTTGCCACAACTACAAAATAGGTGTTTACCAGCTGTCACTTAGTGCAGCAGCTCCAGTTTTACAGGAACAAAGTAACCAACTTGTTTAAGAATGTTTGGACTTCTTGAAGTACTCCTTTATCCTTTGAAGTATTTGATAAGGCAGAATATTTTGCCACTACAAAGGACTAGAAATAATAACCACCAGAAATTTTTTTAGTGCTTGGACAAGTCCCAAAAATCAGAGGGAATTTTCCTGGACTTCCATGCATGCTAATTTCGTTGCAAGTGAAAGAACTGTCCTTAGGCATTTTATGAAACATCCAAAAGAGAGTGTTTGTGAAGAGTCTTTGTGAAGTTTGTGCAGAAAATCTTAATGCAGAATAATTGTTCCATTTCTTCCTGGGGCTTGTATTTCATAGGCGAGTACAGTTCTCCTTTTTGCAAATACTGTGATGAAGTAGCCTCATTGTTTTCCTTTCCAGTTCTGAGCAGTGTGCATTTATCTACATGGATCACCCCGAAATCAGAAACCGTAGATTTTCAGTATATCTTAGTAAAAGGAAAATTTCATGGCAATTTCAATATGCACTGCTTGTTTCTGTGCCATTGTGGAGGTTAGAAGGGTAAGGATAACTTCATTAAATCTGTTTCAGTTTTGCCTACTTTACATTCAGATATGCAAACGAAGTCCAAAAGTGTCTAAAAAAATACTGATTATTAGTTTTTTCTCTAGGTTTTGTCAAGTTTAGACTTATCGCATTAGAGAGTAATGTAAGTTGTAGGCAAACAGAAGTGCTAAATAAATTTACTTTAATAAGAAAATGTAAAAACAATCAAGCTAATGAAGATATTTGGTAGTACATCAAAACCACATCAAACTGTTGGACAAATGGTTTGACTGAACAAGATACCAAGAGGAGGAGAAGGGCCAGCCTTAGAGGCCATCAGACACAAAGAAAGCTTTGCAGTCCACCATGGAGCAGTATTTGGGTGTTAACATGAAAAGAATGTGAAGTAGGTAGAGTAAAAGACAAAATGAAGGAGAGAAAGCACAAAGAAGGTGGGGTGTAACACTGATTCCACAAAGCCCTGCCTCCTATACTTAATCATAGAATCATAGAATGTCAGAGGCAGGAAGGGACCTCAAAAGATCATCTGGTCCAGCCACCCTGCCAGAGCAGGATCACCTAGAGCAGATCACACTGGAACGCATCCAGACAGTTCTTGAATATTTCCAGAGAGGGAGACACCACAACCTCCCTGGGCAGCTGGGTCCAGTGCTCTGTCACCCTCACAGTGAAAAATTTCTTCCTCGGGTTCACACGGAACCTCCTATGCCTCAATTTCCACCCATTGCCCCTTGTCCTGTCACTGGGCATTACCCAGAAGAGGCTGGCTCCATCCTATTGGCACTCACCCCTTACATATTTATTAACATTAATGAGGTCACCCCTTAGTCTCGTCCTCTCTACGGTAAGTTGGCAGGCTGGCATTGACTTTCTAACATGCTGAACTGGAAGTCCTAAGTGTGAGAGGATTCAAGAGACTGTTGTTGACACTATCCTCAGTATTGTAAGAATCAAAAATATGAACAAGTCTCTTGTTAGTATTTCTCTATGATTTATTCAAGTTTTTGTTCCATGGAAGAGCCAGCTAGAGCAAATACTCTTCAAAATGCAAAAGTAAAACTCTTTAGGTCTGTCCTTGCGTGCCAGCACACTGACCTGTCAGAGCTCTGCTCATGTCCATACAGCAGAGAAAGAGGCCTGTAGTAGTTTGTAGCTTCCCATCGAGTTTTTTGGTAGTCCATTTTTTCAGTAGTGCATAGCTGACTTCACTTCAGGAGCTGGTATTTAATTTGTCTTTAGCAGCACTGTCTGAGATGTAGGTGCTCTGCGTTTTCCACAATTCATTGTTGTTCAAAGCCTGACCACACACACACACACACACACAAAGCTTGGAACCAACAAAAGAGGTGACAGCTAACACCTGTGCTACTGTGTGCCTCCTCTTTATGGTTACTTAAAGACAGTTGCTGAGATAGGAAGTTTTAAGTGTCCAGATAGAAAAAAAGGTTGTTTCCAATAAAAAATTATTCTGTGGTAAAGCTGGCAGCTCTCTGTCAGGTTTTACACACCAGTTTTATCTGTTCTTCAGTGTCTTACCTTTCAAGCTATATTAGTTACAGCGTGACTGTATACATGCCCATCACCTTAAAGGTGATTGATGTTATATGCTATATGAGCAGTGGCAGAGATAGTATAAACTTAAGCTAAACCTATAGATAAAGACATGTAGATGGTAAAACATTTAACGTGAAGATGAATGAATGTTTGCTTCTCAAGATGGTTAATGTTAAGCATATAGATAAATCAGTCTCTTCAGCAAAAATAAAGTGTATGTTTATCTTAATTACGGAGTAAATCACCCTTGCTAGTATAGGTACACTTAGTCTTACTGCAGATTTCTCAAGCTGTCCTAAAACCAACTTTGTGTGAGTTCCACGTTCAGTTAAATTGTCCCTGCATAATGAAAGCAAGCTGGGACTGTGAGTAGTATTTCAGTTTCAACTCCTAAGTTGAAAGGTGGAAGTGTAGATGGTAACTGTAGTGCACCTGAGGTGCGGAGTGAGGGTGCATACTATTTATTTTCTGACATACATAGAAATATTCTACTAATTTGTATGGAAAACAAGCACCCTAAAGAAATACTTTATGATTGGATGTTTGAATTTTCTTCTTCTTGTGAAGAAAATAAAAGCTAAAATAATTTTGGCCTTATTTTCCATTTAGGAGACATTAAATATAGTAACAGAGAATGTTTGCAGGTGGTTTTCAAGACTCAAAAGAAGAATTCATGCAGATGCAGCTACTGCATTATAAAAATGTTCTTCATATAATAGTTAAAAGATGTGTTGATAGGACGATGTTGCCCAAGACTAGTGAGGCCCGAGGTGTTTCTTCTGTTTGAGGTGGTGAAAAATCTTTGCTACTCTGAGCCTCAATGAGTGGGCACTGGATGGACAATACTGAGTTAGAGTAGGATTAAGAATATTAATCTGGTTAAAAGAAAATGTTACTGTAGTGAAGTCACAATGTCTTGCTTTCTCAGCCAAATTTGATAATCAACTTATTTATGGCTAATTGTGTTACAAAATATTTCTTTTATTTGTTCTCTGAAAACTTCTGGTCTTGTAGTGCATTGGATTTGTTATTGACTTTTTTTCATTCAAATTTTGCATTAGTACATCAGTCTTGCAAAAGTAGCTGCTTAAGATTAAGTTTGTGAAGCTTTTGAGATTGTTTCTGTAATTGTCCTTTGCTAGTGACATTGAAGTTATACGCTGCTTAGATTCATGATGCTGTAAAAAAAGTGGGATACTCCTGCTGATTGATTTTTTCAGACTCATTTTCAAGGAAATTAATAGTAAAGCTTCTTCGATTTCCAAGTGTCAGATGGAGCCCTAGACATCTGAAAAAGCAGTTCCTATCTGTTTGTCACATGTTGGAAGACTCTTAAAATGTTAGTAGCTCCTTTGTTTGGGCAGTAGTAGGTTTTGAGTGCCTTGTGAATTCAAGCTTTGTTGGCCTGTAGAAATAGTAGAAACAGTACAAATAGTCTTGTAGGGCCATAAGTAATGCATGTGTAATCAAAATATTCAAACCCTGAATTCCTGCTTTGGAATTCCACTGGAATCAAAACCCATCAGTCGATGGCTTTTACACAGGCTTCAGAGTCTGGGTGTGTGCGGGTGTGTTTGCACCTGTGGGTTTGTGTGCGTGAAAGCATGCCTGCTGATGTAACCTGACATCTCTTGGAAAGTGCTGTCATCCATCAGCACCAAGTCCTGTGTACTCACTTCTAGAATTATTTGAAATGTATTCCCTTTCTTGAGATGAATGTGTTACTGCAAAATGCAGGAGAATTTTGAGAAGGACTTTTCCTCACTGGGCTGTGGTTCTGCTGTGTCTTCTGCCACCTTCTTGCACCGCAAGTCTTCTCTTCCAGCACAGTGGCTTCAAGGTGCCATGAAGAGTGCAACTGCCTGGATTAATTGGTTTTCTATTGATAAAACAGACTTCTCTGCAAAACAATAGAAGGATATATGAGTGTCCTTAACTCTGGGAATGCTGCCAAAACCTGGAATGCCATATAAAAGACAGACAACACTGCCATCTCTGGCTCGGCTCTGAAATGAAAGCAATCACCACTGCCTTTGGTACTGAACCTGATGCCACCACTGTGTACCAGGCATGTGCATTTCTCAGAGAGAAGCTGGAGATCCTGTGTTTGAGCATCAGTTGCTGTGTACATGTACCTCTACCTTTAAGGCAGTTCTGACAGAACAAAGGAAGATAAACTTTAGATGCTTGGGGAGGTTCTCAGTTTAGCAAGAGCATGGATCTGCAACAGCTGAAGACAGAGTAGCTCAGGTTGCAGTTACAGACTCCTCAAAAGTGAGTCTGGCTTAGCTCTCTGATGTGTGAGAGAGCTAAGTGTGCTGGGAAGGGGTTGCTTGATTTTTTTTCAGCTGATAGGTTAATTAAATTTTATAACCCTTAAACTGCTGTAAAAACAGTAGTGAAAAGCATTTCTTGTGTTATTCCCTTGATCTGATGTTATAAAAAAACAAAAATAGTTAAATACATAAAAGCAGACTTTAAGGCTCTGACTGGCTTTTTCTTGTCAGCCTGAAGAATTCTCTCCGATGGTGCCGAACTTTATTCCAAGCTGTGCTGTTGTAAATCAAGATTAACTCAAGCAAAGGCAGGGATCAGGATTCAGTTGTTGGGTTTTTTGTGTTCTTAGTTTTTTGTATCAGAATTTCAATACTTTGCTAAAAGTCCCTTGGATTCTGCTACATAATAGTCTGTCCATGTCTCTTGGAAGTGCTAGTTCTTGGTGGAGAGAAAAATAGCTTTTTTAAAACTTCTAGATCACCACTGCAAAAAATTATTCATGTGCACTGAGGCTATTCTCAAACACATAAAAAATTTCTAAGTTAGCACAGATATCAAAGGGATGGAAAATAACTTGTATTAGAAGGCACAAGGGCTGTGATCTGAGATGTTAGAACTGACTGAATGTTTCTTCTGGCAGCCCAGCATCATGGTAGGCCTAAGCAGGCCAAAATAGGCTTGTAGATGGCCTGGCTTGCCCAGGCATGTTTTTCTGCTCTCCCTCCTTGTGTTTTGGGGAGAAGCAGCCGTGGGAAATACGACAAAAGAATCTGGAACCACTGAGTTTGAGGACTTTGGCCTGCCCAGACTTGTTTTGAGCCCTGCAGTAAACAAGGTACACACTGTTGCCTTGTGCAAGGCCTGTGTTCTTCCCTAAAAAGGGTAAAGCAAGCCTATGGCTTCACCTAATATGGTCAAGCTTGGCTAACNCCATCTAGTGAGCAAGCGGTGTATTGACCACAAGTGGTTCACTAACCGCAAAACCTTCTCTTCCAGTTCAATCAAGTTCAATTAATGTATATATTTACTAGTTATTTCTAGATCCTGTTGTTATGTGTATGCAAAGTTTCCATGAGCGTTGCAAAGTACCTATTGTTATTATTAAATGATGCGAGTGATGCAAGTTCTGAATATTTAATATTAATAAACAATATGAATATTTTTAAAATATCATCTCACAGTAATTAATTACCCCTCCACTACACCCAGTGAAAAGGATTTTATCACAGTCCTCACTTGAAGAACCAACATTTATTTTCTTCTATTAACCTTTCAACTGCAGTTGCTTATTAATATCATGCCCTACATTTTGGCAGATGAGAGACCTCTGATTTATTAGCTAAGTGTTGCAACATCTGTGTCTTGGGGACAGGGGCCTGTTTTGTCTGATTCTGAGAGCTGGGTCTCCAAAGACCTTGCTACTTGCTGCTTCTGATACTGTTTCATGTTGCTGCATCAGTAGGCCCTAGAGGGGGCCTTAGAAGAGCACATTTTTTCCAATGTCTGTGAAATTAATGGGGAACCAGAATATTTGTTTCCTGAAGATGTCAGAGACTAATAAGAAAAAAGCCATGGTGGCCAATAGTACACTCAGCGTGGAAGGATAGAAACATGTCATGACCCTGAAATTGTCAGGCCATGGTAAGTACTGTAGGCTATTAACAAACCTCTGCCAGGTGTAAAGTTTTTCCATTGATATCTTGGCCAGGCTCTGGTGTTTCTACATATTTTTTCCATGTGCTTAATGATTAGGTTAATAAACTCTTTTTTCTCTTCCTAAACTGTTACATTGTCAGATGGCCGCTTTATTTTCTGTCTCAGAAGAGTTTGGTGGTTTTTTTTTTTTTAACTGTACTATAATTTTTGCTAAAGAGGCAGTTCTAAATGATTCTGATGTGTCTCCAGGCTTCTTTTAGACACACTCTCTCTCTCCATATATATAAAAATTCCATATAAAATTGTTCAAATACAGTACTGCAGCAAATCTCATTATGTTGCTATGGTGAAGATGGATCTTCAGGGCAGATGAATTACCACGGCACACAACCATGACTCTGCAGGTTTTTATAGCATTCATTTTTTTTTATTGCCTTCAAGACCTGCAGATCTGTTCTAATGAGTTTATCAACTTTGATTGTTGTCTGGGCTAAAAATAGGCTTGCTTGATACAGGTGGCAAGAGTGTTCTGCTCTCTGTCAATGCAGTGTTTCTCTTTTGTTCCTCTGTGGAAGCAGAGGTAGTAAGCGACCAGGGAGGAGATCAGATTATAGTCAGGAATAGCCATTTAAAACCCAAGAGATCTGGCTTATGCAGTCCCTTTGTCCTCTGATTTTGGGGGTCATTTTAGGTGTTTTGTGTACTTGGGTATTTTGCAGTATTTACATTATAGGACACCTCTTCCGGTGAATTATTTTATTAAATGGACTTAATTAGTGCCATCAGACATTGCTTGATATGCAGCATCATGGAGAACTGTTGTGGATGTTCAAGTAATGCAAAGCTTCGAAGAATTTTTTCATCTGTACCCTGTTGCATTTAGAGTTCTCTCCAGGACAGCACACGAGGACTCTTGTTGAAAATCTGACAGAGGGCCTGCTGGTGTATTCAGTCGAGTGACACTGTTAGAGGCAGTCCTGCTTCAATAAAGAAAAAGGTACCATTTTGATTAGAAAGCTGTATAGTCTCAAGAGTGTTTTACTTTCTGCTCACTGTGCTGTGAGAGTAGAAAGGGGAGCAGTATCGGGAGAACGTGGGCACGTGGTTGTCTAGTTTATCCCTAATATTTTGCAGCTGTATGCTTATTTATGTGAGAAATGAAGTCCAGCAAAACTGACATTGTTTTCATTGGCACTTGAAACAGACACCTCCTGACTACCATACCGAGCTGAGATAACATTAAACATCTGCTTGGACCAAGATAGGTGGTTTCATAGCAAGGTTTCCAGCACTAGCTGAAGGTGTCTTTTGCAAATTTTTGTACTTGGCATAAAAGAAGCAAAAACATAGAGGCAGGATGGGAGGAAGAGTTTGGTTCTGGTGCCTTCTCCAAACTGTTAGTTTCAGATAGCACTGTTTTCTTGCTCCTTATAAAAACTGGAAAAAGAATCTGAGGTTGCTGTGTTTTTCACCTGTGTTTGTGATAGTGTAGTGTCAGTCTTTTTTCCAACAGAGAAGGGAGTCTCTCTTTTCTCTCACATACGTATTTTTACAAAAGAATGGATTATGGCTGCGGCTTGTAAAAGGCTTTTCAAATGTGCACAATTGCCAGAGGACTGACCACTTGCCTTGAGTAAAGCAAGACCTCAAACCACACAAATACAGAAGTTCCAGAATGCTCACATGTCTGGCATCTCAGAAGATGTAACTGATAATTTCCAGTGCATATTACAGGCAAGAACATGGGCTGGTTGAGAACCACAGATAACACTACAGGCAAAAAGTCTGGATTATTCTCTCTGGTCACTCAGCATGAGTATTTTGGGACAATATACTTTCTGACTTTTGCCTAGAAATAATGAATCAAACAAAGTCAAACTGTATCATGACTTCTCTTCTGTTGCCTTTCTGACCTGTTCAATTGGCCTACTTCAGGGGAGACCTCAGTGTGATACACACTGAAGTAAGAAGATTCAAGATTATTGTATATCAGTTGAGACAGATATTTCGCCCGTTGTATTAATCTCAGACCTTTAGTTACCCTTTTATCCCCTCTTAATCTAGTTTCTTTAACTTCTAGTCTCCATAATTTCTTAGCAATTTTTTGCATCATACAAAGGACAGGTTTTGTATCAGCAGGGGTTAAGTTAGGGTCTTCATTATGGCATCAAAACATTTGTGTATTAAACTACCAATTAACTTCCTGATAATCAGTGCACAAGGTAGTCAGCCTGCTTCCCAGACTTTTGAACACGCAGTAGTTGTAATGCTGCTTTTGAGGGCTGAGGAGTGTCATGACATGAAGAGTGTGCAGTTGTCATGTTACGTGGAATACTCTAAAA
>WBNM01035005.1:0-23674 GCA_013399055.1 Ramphastos sulfuratus
AACCTGGCTGATTCTATGAGGAGTTTCTTAATGAACCCAGCCCGTGAGTGCTTTGCTGGTGCCATCAAGAGCTAAGGGAGATGGTATGCTCTGCCAAGGCTTTTGCTCCAATTAACAGAGCATAGCATCACAAAAGGCCTGAATCTGCCACAAGACCAAACAGCCTGGTCTCAAGATGATCTAGTCCAGCCCTCTGCAAAAGCAGACTTACCTAGAACCACTTCCCCAGTACTGTGCTGAGTTTTGAATATCTTCATAGATGGAGGCTCCACAACCTCTTTGGATAACCTTTACCCATTGCTCAGTCACCAGCGCAGTAAAAAGGCGTTTCTCAGATTCAGATGAAGCTTTCTGTATTGTACTCATTTCCCCCTGTCCTATCACTGGGCATCACTTAACAAAGCCTGGCTTCACCATCTTTACACTCTCCATTCAGCTACTTACACACATTGATTAGACTTCCTCTCAGCCTTCTCCAGACTTAATGGTCGGTCTCTCCCTTTATGTCACATGTTCCCAGTCCCGTGGTCATCTTTGTGTCCTTAATGGTCTTGTTTCAGCAAGTCCACATCTTCCTTGTACTAGGGAACCAAGATATTACAGGAGAAAAAGCAGAATATTCTGGCTAAGGACATCAATTGCTGTCTTGTAGACATAAATTGAGTATCATTAATCAACACAAATGCTGAATAAAATTTTGGCTTTGATCTCTCTGTTTCACTGTTGTAGCTAAAAAGCAGTCATAACAACACTGCTTACTATCAGTGAGTTGCTGGATGAAGACACATTTTTACCAATACCCATTCTAAGGTCTCAAGTGCATTTCCAAAAGCAGCAGATGCCACTGGCTGTGATCTCTCATATGCTCCAGGGTAAATGAGAAGTCAGACTTTAAGGAAAAGGTTCATTTCCACTTGATCTGCACACCAGCAGTCGTGCCACTGACAGCAGTGGAAGCCTTCTGTGACTTGCTAAGATGCATACATTTCAGGTGTGCATGGTACATGGAGCTGCATTGCAGATGCATGGTGTCACTTTACATTGAATATGAAGAAATGTTGAACGGATGACTCGAAAGAGAGGGCAGAGCCCCCTGGAAGAAAGTACCAAAGCCTACAATCTGTGCCACAGTGGAGGTGTATATCAGGAGTAGGATGAAGGCAGTGGGAAAGCATTTTTTAAGTCATGCCAACACCTTCTGGGTATCACCAAAACAAATCAATTATATTACGGTTAATAATGAGTGACATGAAGCCAACACTGTAGGAAGGCTCTCAGCTCCACCCTTGGAACAACTTAATGAGCTAAAGTTGAACAAGACAGTGTTAGAGCTCTGAGCAAGGTATCTGTCCTAGCATGGCACTCCAGTAACGTGGATATTCAATTGGCTGGCACTGTTTCCCCAAGGCGATGTGCTGTGCTTAGCCAAGGGCAAGCTCAGATATTCTCATGCTGCAGTTGGCATCATAAGTATGTGTGGTGAGTTGAAATTACCCCCAAAATATAATCACCAGACCAGCTCAGAAGGTTTGGAAGCAATATGAAGCTGCATTTTACAGCAAAACTAAAACATAAAAGCATAAAATACAATGCAATAGGTACAAAATACATTTACATATATCTGCAATTATTTACAACTATTTGCAATTCAGAAATAACACTGAAAAACCCCTCAAATTGTTCTCCCACCCCCTGAACAGGAGAACAAAGGAATATCTCTCCCACCAGAGAGAAATCAGGCTTCACTGTTATCTACTCAGCCAAGGTTAGTGTAGCCAGCCAGCCAGCCAGTCAGGGTGGAGAAGCGAGAAGGGAGAGAAAATAGTTTATACAGCAGACTTTTATCCTAAACAGCAAATGAATGGAATGATACAGACTTCTCTATCATTTTCCTTTTACATCCTCTCTCTTGCCTTATTTACTTTCTACCCTTTCTTCTATTCAACATTTATAAATTCAGATGAAGCTAGAGAGTTAACTCTAAACCCACCACAGTATGTCATTTATGCCTATGTTTGTGGTGCAGGCAGGCTCACTAGTCAGTTCCAGGGAGATTCCACCCAAAAGAGAGCTTTAAGAATTAGCTTACTGTTCATATATATTTTTGTGTTCTGCCAGATAAAAGGTGTGGGCTGGAAAAATTATCTTTCCTGTATCATATTTGTCCACTGCATGCATGTCATTTTCCTTGATGTTATGCTGTGTCCTGACTACCATATAGCCACTCACAGTCTCTGAAGAGGAAACCATCTGCAAATGATGCTTCAGTGAAGGAGAACTCAGGGAAGTAATAGAAACAAATCCAGTGAATGGTATAATGAAAAGTGTAGTATTTTTCTACTGAGTTTATATGCTAAATAGTTTGCTTCTGTGAATGCAATTAAAATACATATAAAATTTTCATGTATTTTATCACAGGCTGAGTACTTCTATGAGTTCTTGTCCTTGCGCTCTTTGGATAAAGGCATAATGGCTGATCCAACTATAAATATCCCTCTGCTGGGAACAGTTCCTCATAAGGCATCAGGTTTGTGCTGTTGATATTACAAACTGTGTTCCTGTAAAAACAAAAATTCCACAGCCAGTAAAGTATAAATATTTTATTACAGATTGCAGTTCTGAAGCTTATTGCTAAAGAAATGTTTGCCACAGTGCTTAATGCTGAGCAGTTTGTGAGTGCCTTGCCTGACTGCAGCAGCATATTTTGTCTGAGCCAAGTCACACAAAGCTTTTATGTGTACATAAATCAGCAGAAACTTGTGCAAAATTGTTGATAAAATTCAAGTGCATGAATATTATTATTTATAATATTCAAAACAACTTTCAGAAAGCAAAATCTTTGATCACTGTAAGGATCAAGTTGTAAAATTATTCTGCTTATCAGAGGTTGCAGTTTTTGAGTGGTTTTACTTTCAGTTGGGGTCAGCTGTTGCCATCAGGCATTCAGCTAAAAGGTGCAAGTTCTGATTCAAGGTATTATCATTTACCGCTTCTCCCTTAGCTGTGTATTCTTACTCCTCCACAGGAGCTTATAGCTCCATGTTAGGGACTGAGCCCAGGCCAACATGAGTGCTCAGGAAGCACCTCAGTGCACAGTGAGCCAGGTGGAGTAAAAAAGCTTTTCATGAGATTATCAAGTCCTCTTTGCTCTGAAGTGAGTGAAGAGCAGTTTACGTGATCTGTTCCAAGGCTAACGTGGTAGTCTCTGGCAGAAAGCAGAAATGTGGATCTGAGTGACAGCAGTGTCTTTGTGATCATGGGTTCATAATCAGCCTTAGCCAATGTGGGATAAAATGGGAGAGAGATGAGAAATGGAACAGGAGGATGGGGCTGCAAGTGAACACTGATATACAAGTTTATGTCTTTGAGGAGTCTTTCTTTCTCTTCTCTTTTTCAATTACTAAATTCTGAAACTTAGTGTTTGATATCCTCCATTTACAGCTTGTAGTGGAATACCAATGAAGTAATGTTGCAGCACAGCTTTTTACTGTAACATCTGGAATTTAACATCAGTGATTTGTCTCTCCATTCAGTGTGGATTGAATAAGTAATATTTGAAATTGATTTGGATGAAGAGCGCTGTACTATTTGTACACTCATTGCCGGAGTTTAAATGAGTGCAAGCCTGGTAAATTGTCAGGTAAAGATGATTCAGTAGCAACTAAAAAAGTCACAAAAGCAAAGTTCTTGCTAAGCATCATTTGTATCTCTATGTAAACTAGGTGAGATGTGTGGGAAGCTTTGCACTCAGTGTGCTCTGATATAAGCTAATTTCTGCTTTAATTTTTAGCTATCTATAAAGGCTAGACCAAAATGACTCCCTGCTGGACACACTTCTCGATGCACCCCAGGATACCGCTGGCTCTCTTGGCCACAAGGACACATTGCTGTCCCGTGGAGAACTTGCTGCCCACCAGGACTCCAAGGTCCCTACCTCCTGCTAGTCCAGTCTCCGAAGACTTGGGTGCAAACACTCCAGAGAATGCAGAAATATAATTACGCAGGAGAGGCAATTCTGGGGCCTAGTGATGGGACGATAGATGGCAGAGAGAAGGCCTAAGATTCCCTCTACTTCTTAGCCAGTGATAGGCAAATATAAACCGTATCCTGAATCTGGGAAGATGGGACCAGACCTGAGGTTTGCCCTGACACAGCCCTGCTCAGCACTTGGGTAGCCCACAGGAGCTCACAGCCTTGGTTCTGGATGCAAGGGACTTTTGCTCTGTGCTTTATTTTGACTGTAGTGCACTTAGTGCATTCTTAGCATTATCAAACAAGCATAAAAAGGCAGGGCTGTGGAAAAGAGTTTAGGGACATTGTTTCATCTCTGAACCAGCACAGAGATTATTGATCACAGGAAGGTAATTTTCTGCATTTCTGTGTGCCTAGGAGTTCAGGCATATGAGAATCTGAATATATAGATGCTTCTAGGGTAGAGAGTGGGGGTGTTCAAGTGGCATGTGAACCTGGTGCTTAGGGACATGGTTTAGTGTTGACCCTTCAGTGCTGAGTCAAGGGTTGGACTTGGATGATCTTTGAGGTCTCTTCCAACCAGATATATTCTGTGGTTCTGTGCTGGAATAAGAGGTTTCTGACCTATCCCCTTGGACTTTAGTTCTAAGAGGTGCATTCGTGATCTTTGCCCTAGGCATTTAAACCCATAACCAAATCTCAGAGGAGTTCAGGGATTTGCTGCTGATTCAGTGAAGACTGGCTACAACTACAGTGCCATTGTTAAACTCCTGCCGTGTCTCCCTCCCCATTGCAATTTGCTCAGCTAAGTTAAACATATCCCAGTACAAACACCGATTCCCTGCATTTGCACCATAAGAAGTTTACTACAGTTTAAGCGGTTTACTGCATTTAAACTGTATTTAATGCACTGTAAGAGCTTCCTTCTTACCACATGGTTACATGTCTTTTTCAACACTTTTTCAAAAGACTGGTGTGAAAGTGCTTCAACGATGCAATTGCTTTGCCATGAAAACTGCAACAGACCTTTCAGACTGCAGGGTTTACGAGAAGCAGAACATGTTTCAACAGCAAATGATTCTGTATTGTACTGGGGCAACAAATAACAAAAATGGCCCAATTAAGACTTGCAGAATTTTGTATAACAAGCAATTTTAAGACAGCCAAATGTAGGGCTGTTAGCTTAATATTTGATTCTAAAATCTCAGGCCAGATTCAGAAGAAATGAATTATCAATTTCTATTAGCTGGATCAAATTCATAAAGCAACTAGGAAGAACCAATTTTGTAGAAAAGAGATAAAGTAATTTCATCTGAATATTAGTTATGATCACTTGTGGCGGTCACAGCAGAGGACTCCATAGCTCTGAGGTGCTGGGCTTGCTTCCTCATTAAAATACTTCAGACTTATTTGCCTTAATTATTTATCTAAACTCTTTGTAGTTAAAAAGTGTTTGAATACCTTTCCTGGAAAGGCAATCTCCAAATATCACTATACTTTAAAAGTTCTGTTGAAGTGATGCCTACATCTTGGTTTTAAAGATGTGCACCCATGATCTTGTTTATCAAGTGTACCATCTTGCCAGCACTTTATGGAACAAGTTTTGTTCAAATCAGTGTTGTCTTTAAGTATTAATTGCAATATCCAAACCAGAAAAAAAAAATCTAAATTGTCTCTCTTTTTTTTTTTTTTCCAAAATATGTAAGATGTTTTTGCAGAAGTCATACAAGAGCTTGCAAAATTTGGACTAAGAATTGATCAGCTCAGCTTAGAAAATGAAATGTAGGCTTCCAGCTTGTTTAGGTGTATTTTTAGAGAACTCCATGTAAGTAATTTCTTTGTTTGCAAGCAAAAGTATGTTTGTTTGAAGATGGCTTTCTATGCTGTAGACTGTTGGGGTGATGTCAGCAAATGAACAGAAGCTCATCTCCTGTGCTGTGCTGCTTTATTTCCAGTCCTAGAGCTGCCTATAAATAAAGTGATCTCTGTATTCTCTGTATTACAGATTTTCATCAATAGCATTGCACTAAAGCTGAAATACAGCTAGTATTTGTATTTTGGTGTATACTTTTAAATGTATGTAGATATATATGCTCATAAATATAACTATTGTTATTATGCCTCTTTTCTCCTTTAAGTTGTTCAGGTTGGATTTCCTTGCCTTGGCAAACAAGATGGGGTTGCTGCATTTGAAGTGAACGTGATAATAATGAATTCAGAAGGCAATATTATTCTCCAGACTCCTCAGAACGCCATCTTCTTTAAAACCTGTCAGCAAGGTAACACTAAAGAGAACATCCTGGAATACTGTTAGACCAAGTCACCCATCTTTTGTATGATTCATTCAGTGTAAGGACTAGAGAAGATGGAATTAAGTGGTCACACAATGTGTAATAATGATGGCGAATGCCAAGCTGTTCTGGCTCTGTCCATAGGTTTGCTGTTCATTTACCACGTTTACTTTTTTCTTACTGTCAGATCCATCTCCTTGAGTATTGTGTTTAGTTCTGGGCACCTCAATACAAGAGGGATGTTGAGGTGCTGGAGCAAGTGCAGAGAAGAGCAACCAAGCTGGGGAAGAGCCTGGAGAATAAATCTAATGAAGAGTGACTGAAGGAGCTGGGGCTGTTTGGTTTGACAAAGAGGAGGCTGAGGGGAGACCTTATTGCTGTCTACAGCTACCTGAAAGGACCTTGTGGAGAGTTTGGTGCAGGTAGTGATAGAACAAGAGGGAATGGCCTCCAGCTGTGACTGGATTTAGACTGGACATTAGGAAACCTTTTTTCATGGAAAGAGTGGTTAGGCATTGGAATGAGCTGCCCAGGGAGGTGGTGGAGTCACCAACCCTGGATGTGTTAAGAGTTTGTTTGGATGTGGTGCTTGGGGATGTGGTTTAGGGTAAACCATGTAGAGTAGGGGTATCAGTTGGACATGGTGATCCTGAGAGTCTTTTCCAAACAGAATGTTTCTGTGGTTCTGTGATCTCTTTAAGAAGTTTGAGCTGGTGGCATTTCTCCTGTTCACTGCTTACTGTGTCTAGGATGATCATAAAAATGCACGATACGAGAAACACCTGTTAGCAAATGATTTGAGGTGCTTAGAGGAGAACTAGTCCTGTGAAAACAAGCTGAGGCTAATGTTTACAGAAATAGCACATATTTGCAGAACTGAACTTCTGCGTTTGTAGTGGGGATGCTGACTTCAATTAATACTATTTGATGCCTTAGTTCAGAAGTTCCTTAAATCTCAACTTGCATATCTAAACTGAATGCAAAAATCCTAAACCAGAAAATTCTGCAGAAGTTGGCTTTACCTTCTCTGGAGCTCAGGTGGCAAACTCTTGGCTTTGCATACAGGTGAGGTGATGGAAGCTGGTCCTGTACGCCAGCAGCCATCAAACAGGAGGCACGCAGAGAATATGCTGGCATAAGAGGGGCATCATGAAGGGATGATGGAGTGGGTCCAGAGGAGGGCCATGAAAATTATCAGGGCGTTGGAACACCTCTTCTACAATGACTGGCTGAGGGAGCTGGGGTTGTTCAGCCTGGAAAAGAGGAGGCTCTGGGGAGGCCTAATAGCAACCTTCCAGTACGTGAATGGAGCCTACAGGAAGGCTGGAGAGAGACTGTTTACGAAGGCCTGTGGTGGTAGGATGAGGGCCAATGGCTTCAAACAAGAGAAGAGCAGATTTAAATTGGATGTTAGGAACAGGTTCTTTACTATGAGGGTGGTGGAACACTGGAACAGGTTGCCCAGGGAAACGGTTGGGACTGCATCACTGGAGATATCCAAGGTGAGGCTGGAGAGGGCTCTGGGCAACCTAGATGAGGCTGTCCCTGCTGACTGCAGAGGGGATTGGATTAGATGACCTTTGGAGGTCACTTCCAACCCAAACCATTCTATGATTCTCTAATTCTGTGTAGTTATTTCACTGTTTACTTGGACAGGAGGAAACCTGTTTAATCAACGATAAATACTATCCAGTAAGACTTTCTGGATCAATTTGATACAACTGCAAACAACTATAATTATCACTTCAAAGTGAGGCTGTGGAAAGTGAAAAATCAGTGTCTAAGACGAGGCAGGTTTCCCATGTCATGTAATGAAATTGTATCAAATTAACCCATGACAGGGCTGATGTACAGAGTGAGATTTTTATTCTTCTATTAAATCTTCATTCTCAGTCCCACACTTTTTTCTCTGTTCTTTTTTCCTTCAAACTAATTGGCTGTAGTTCAGCTTCAAAGAGCAAGCAGCAGGAACAGGAGCTGTTTATTATTTGAAACCTCACTACACCTAAACAGCAAGGCTGCCTGTCTTCTTTGAAGCCTTGCTGCTGCCAGTTAGCCCAGAGAAACTGGAGGAGGGGAAGAAGTGGGCGGAGGAACACAAAAGAAAATTTGGAGCTTAATGGAAGCAAAGGCATTCAGATCTCATGTATGGAATTGTGTGTCTGATGCAAATACATCACAGAACATTTGATATATATGTTTGTTTGTTTGTTTGTTTTCCAGTTCAGTTCAAACGTACTGAACTTAATAAACTTCGAAAGTAATGTTGGGGTGATCTAATATGGACATCAGAGTTTCAGATCTGTATTGTAGAAAATATAGCTTAAACAGGGTAGGCTCCAAACTCAATTTAGTAGTAACATTCATCCAGCTCATAATTTCTGAGTTATTAGTTGCTGTTACCATTTTGATATTAGATATAGTACTTAACAATCTAGTAATATCGCATCATATGGCCTCTTAGGTAAGTTGGGGGTGATTATTGTCCCAGTCTTTTGTTCCTGGAGCCAGCTGAGAGACATAAGGATGATTTTCCAAACTCTAGATGTGGGCAGAGAAGGAGTTTTCTCACCTCAGCACATACTGAGATGACTCCCATTTCTGCCCTCTCTCTCTGATAAAGTGGACACCACAGTGTTTTGACACAGATGGTGAAAAGAATGAGAATGTCTTTAATGGTTGGGGTCAGAGTAGGGGTGAATTTCCCTCCTCTGACAGACATTGTTCATGGCAAGGAGCTCCAATTCCTCCTGCCAGGGCCCTGGTTACTGTTTCCAGCCATTCTTGGTCATCCAGAAGGGCCCTTGCCAGAGGAAGTGAGGGGAGCAAGGGAGCAATTTTGCGGGAGAGGAGAGAATTTATTGTGACTAAGACGTGGCACACACAAAAGATGCTTTCATGGGTTTATGTTTGAAATAGCATGCATTTAGGCATTCATTTTCTGTAATGGATAGCAGCTCTGCATTCAGGTACAAAGAAAGAAGAATTTCCAGAAAGAGTCCTAGAGTACAGTGTTGGAATGCAGTAAGACCCAAAAGCCTTTATCACTATTACTGCTACTATAAACAGCTTCACTTTTAAAGCGCTGCTTGTTGCTTCATGGACCTATGGGTTTGGATAGAGAGCATTTTAAAGTTGCACTTTTCCTCCTCTCTCTTTCCTGTTTGTTTGGCAGTTGTACACAGTATCCAGCAACCTGATCAGTACATAAGATTTCCTTTTGCTTGGCCTTAGAGTTACCCTTCAAAGCCCTAGGGTGCATTATGAAGAGTATGTCCAGCAGATCAAGGGAGGTTCTCCTCCCCTTCTACTTTGCCCTAGTGAGGTCCCATCTGGAATACTGAATCCAGTTCTGGGCTTCCCAGTTCCAGAGGGACAGGGATTTACTGGAGAGAGTCCAACAGAGAGCTACAAGGATGATGAAGGGACTGGAGCACTGCCTGATGAGGAAAGGCTGAGAGACCTGGGGCTGTTTAGGCTGGAGAGGAGAAGACTAAGAGGGGATCTAATAAATGAATATAAATAGATGAGGGCTAGGTGTCAGGAAGGAAGGGACAGCCTCTGCTCACTTGCACCTTGTGATAGGACAAGGGGCAATGGATGGAAACTACAGCACAGGAAGTTCCACCTCAACATGAGGAAGAATTTCTTTACTGTAAGGGTGGCAGAGCACTGGAACAGGCTCCCCAGAGAGGTTGTGTGAAAGTCTCCTTCTCTGGAGACTTTCAAGCCCTGTCTGGATGTGTTCCTGTGCATCCTGTGCTAGATTCTATGGTCATGCTCTGGCAGGGGGGTTGGACTCGAAGATCTCCAGAGGTCCCTTCCAACCCCTAACATCCTGTGATCCTGTAATCCCACTGAATAGAGCTATTACGTGAGTGCAGCGGAATACTATGTAGCTATAGCAGTTTCCTGTAGCTCTAACCAACTATCAGATACATTTTTAAAAACAGAAGTTTATTTCTACATGAGTCTAACAGATATGTCATCTGATTTAAATATTAGAAGGGAGAATCATGCAATTTTTTAAAATCCAGGATTATATTTCCTCTGCATTAACAAGAGTTACGGTTTAAAGAATCTCCGTGAGCTGCAAAATTGTCTCAGGCAAGCAACCTCTCCTGAATTTATACACATCCTGCCACTCTTTGCCAGTTCAAACAAGTGCAGACTTGTGCAGACTATGACTGCTTCAGCTTGAACTTGGGTGTTATGCAGTTGTGAATCAGTGTGAATCAGTGGTACTTCTTTACAGCCTAGGGGGAGTAGGTGCCAGCGCTTCCTGATGAGGCAGTGGAAAAGAGGTGAGGATACTGTTGGCAGATGTTGTCAGTCACATATGTTTACAGCACTGTGGCACTAAAAGGAAAAAATCCAAAACATGATGCCAGTATGTCTACATTTAGCCCGTATCTCAGGCTTATCTATAGCAGAGTTTCCATGGGATTCAATTTAGTTGACCTCATGTTCAATTGACTTGGGTGTGTTTTGATGATGGTACTGGTACCTAGACATATGTCTTGTCCTTGGTATAGTCCAGACAGTGTTGCCAAATGCTTTTACCAGCGTTTGATCAATAGTTGAGATACAGATAAGAGTTGGATGAAGATATAGGACCATTGTGCAGCAATGCTTTCATCTTCCTTTCTGGCCTTTTTTTTTTTTTTTTTTTTCCATTTAGCCTTGAAGTTGACTCTTTCATTTGGATACAGATTTAATCACTCTATCACCTCAGTAGTAACAGCTGTAGTAATTAATGAAATGCAAGTTGCACTGCAGTCTGCTTAAGGTGGCAGGAATTTAAACTGATTCTGCATAACGAGGGCGGGTCTAACCAGCAATACAAGTCCTGCACTAAGTTGCCTGCTCATTTCCATGCAGAGGAGAAACTGTTGGATTGAGCAGAACATCCACATTGCTCATGCACTTAACAGCAGAGCAATGAAAAGAAAATTGTGCGGTTTTCTGAAGATGTGATGAAACCTCTATTTGTTAACTAACAAGAAATCAACTAACTTCTCTTGAGAAGGTATTAGCTGAGCTTCCATTTCTGTCAGGATTTGCCTATCTATCAGCAAATATGCTGGAGAGAGTCCAACAGAGAGCCACGAGGATGACTGGGGGACTTGAGCATCTCCTCTATGGAGAGAGACTGAGAGACCTGGGGGTGATTAGTCTGCAGAAGATAATATTGAGAGATCTGATTAATGTCTATAAATATATGAGGAGTGGGTGTCAAGTGGGGAAGGCCAATATCTTCTTGGTGGTGTGCAGCAATAACACAAGGAGCACTGGATACAAACTTGAACATACAAGGTTTCATCTCACCGTGAAGGGAAATTTCTTTAGAGTGAGGGAACAGGCTGCCCAGAGAGGGTGTGGAGTCTCCATCTCTGGAAACTTTCAAAACCCACCTGGATGCATTCCTGTGCAGAGGACTCTGGGAGATCCTGCTTTTGGCAGGGGGGTTGGACTCAATGATCTGTAGAGGTCTCTTCCAACATCTAATGTTCTGTGATTCTGTGAAATATTTCTAGCATTGTGTCAAAGTAATATATTGATCCAGCCAAGAATTGACTGACAGCTGCAGTATGTAATATTCAGTTAAGATTGTTGTTATATTTTGTGAAGCTGAGTGCCCAGGAGGATGCAGAAATGGAGGGTTTTGCAACGAAAGACGTATCTGTCAGTGTCCAGATGGATTTTATGGACCACACTGTGAGAAAGGTAATCATAAAAAAATCTTTTCAACTGTCTTCTTTACCATAAGTTCAACAAAACTGTAGCAACAGCACAATAACCTCTCCTAAAAATGAGACTGCAGAGTTCATATGTTTTGAGTTCACACATCTAAGAGAATTACTGTTATCATCCACAGTTTAATGGAAACATTAGCTGCTTATAAAAAAAATGTTTTATTTCTAGGAGATTGCTTTTAGCAAAAACTGACACAACAGTAAAGTGATCCTTATTCCCAGGGGATTCATCTGGCAAAAAGATTAAATAAAATTCTGCTAATGAGGACTAGCTGGGAAGCAAAGCACAGGATTTAGTTGTCCTGCATTTGTTTATTTGGAGATAAAATCTAATTTGGAGGCAGACTGGCAACGAAGATGGGAAAATGAAGGAAAAACATCTCCTTTTCCCTTCCATTAGTGACTAATAGTCCCAAGCAACATTTCTAGAAAGGAAGGACCAGAAAATTGGATGTGACTTGATGAGGAAATTAACTCTTCTTCCTATGTTTTCCTTCCTCGTCCCCCAGTGGATCTCCTGGGGTGGCTTGAGATGTAGCAGACCATCTCCGTAGGTTTCTTATTCCAATGCTATCATTCACTTCCAGACACTCTGGCTACATCCAAAATACTAAGTACGAAGGATTAGAGACTGTTCTCTGGCCTGAAGACCAGCTGACATGTCACAGCTTACATGTTTAAGAATCTCTCTTATCCTTCACAAACAACCGCTCCAAATCTCAGCAAGGAGGAGCCCATGGCTACTTCTCACCCCATGGCCTTGCCCAGGAGGGTTTGCCAGTCAGCTAGAGACAAAGATTTGTGATGGACAGCACTAACAGTTTCACAAAATGTAGGGTCTGGTGCCCCTACTTGACCTCATGCAGGAGCTCTGGAGAAGGTTCATGGGGAACAGGCTGGGCAGTTTGACTGCCAAACTAAGCCACACAGCAGGTTTCCCTTCCCTAATGTAGGTAGCTATGCTCATGCTCAGGTATGCAGAGGGAGAAGGGAGGGTTCCTTGTAAAGCTTGCCTAGGAACCCCATTGAATTACTGACACTTCTAAGTGCAGCCCCTAAAGGAATAGTCCTATTTGCAGAGCTGAGGCACCAGCTACAGCACTGCAGTCCAGTTCCAGGGGAGGCTGCTCTGGGGGAACTTCAAATGTCCAAAGAGTGTAGGTGGGCACTTTGGCCTCCTCTACTTGAAATTAAGCTGTACAAGAGGCAGTATCTGCTTACATACTTGGATGAATAGGAGTCTGACCAACAGGCTGAGGGAGGACCTCCTCCCCCTCTACTCTACTCTTGTTAGGCCACATCTGGAGTATTGTGTCCAGTTCTGGGCTCTGCAGTTCAGGAGAGATAAGGAACTATTGGAGAGAGTCCAGCGAAGGGTTATAAACATAATTTGGGCTTTGGAGCATCTCTCTTATTAGGAAAGGCTAAAAGATCTGGGCTGTTTAGCCTGGAGAAGTCTGAGAAGGGATCATCAATACTTAGAAGCAAGTATCAAGAGGTTGGGGCTGGGCTCTTTTCAGTGGTACCCACTGAGTGACAGGTCAAGGGGCAATGGGCATAAACTAGAACACAAGAAGTTCACCTAAACATAAGGAAAAACTTCTTTACTTTGAGGATAATGGGGCACTGGAAGAGGCTGCCCAGAGAGGTTGTGGAGTCTCCATGTCTGGAGACTTTCAAAACCCACCTGGACGTGTTCCTGTGTAACCTGATCTAGGTGGACCTGCTTTAGAAGGAGGGTTGAACTAAATGATCCCCAGAGGTCCCTTCCAACCCCTACCATTCTGTGATATGGAACCAGATGTGAACTTAGTCTTCACTGTTTTAGCAACACTGTATACAAAGGGTGAGATACAAACCAAAGATGTAATTGATCTAATCCACTAAACAGAGATGCGTCGCAAAGGTGATAATACATTCAGCAGGAGGAAAAGCAGCTTAAGGAGTCTTTGTGCCATGTATTAAATAACCAGTTGCTATCATAGCAGCAATGTTTTTTCTGCTATTCCTTCTCCTCAGCGTTGTGTGCTCCTCGCTGCATGAACGGTGGGCTCTGCATTACACCTGGCCTCTGCATCTGCCCTCCAGGGTTCTATGGCATCAACTGCGACAAAGGTAACTGCTGTTTAAAACTACCCCCCATGACTCTAACCCAGCAGTCTCTCCTTACTCATTTGCATTAGTTTCCTTATGGTATCCTGGGGTGCATTAACAGAAGTGTGTCCAGCAGATTGAGGGAGGTTATCCTCCCCCTCTACTCTGCCCTAATGAGGCCCCATCTAGAATGTTTCGTCCAGTTCTGGGCTTCCCAGTTCAAGAGGGATAGGGATCTACTGGAGAGAGTCCAACAGAGGGCTACAAGGATGATGAAGGGATTGGAGCACTGCCTGATGAGGAAAGGCTGAGAGACCTGGGGCTGTTTTGTCTGCAGAAGAGAAGACTGAGAGGGCATCTAATAAACAGATATAAATATCTGAGGGCTGGGTGTCAGGGAGGAAGGAACAGCCTCTGCTCACTTGTACCCTCTGCCAGGACCAGGGGCAATGGATGGAAACTACAGCACAGGAAGTTCCACCTCAACATGAGGAAGGAACTTCTTTACTGTAAGGGTGACAGAGCACTAGAACAGGCTCCCCAAAAAGGTTGTGGAGTCTCCTTCTCTGGAGACTTTCAAGCCCTGTCTGGATGTGTTCCTGTGCAACCTGTGCTAGATTCTATGATCGTGCTCTGGCAGGGGAAGTTGGAGTCAAAGATCTCCAGAGGTCTCTTCCAACCCCTAACATCCTGTGATCCCTCTAGAAGAGGATTTTGGAAAATCAGGCAAGTGATGAATTAAGGTAGCTGTGGAAGTTTTGTGATTCTTCATAGAGATGCTCAAACACAATCCATCAGCTGCTAGAGGAGTGTAGGGATTTGTAAAGCTTTTGCAGCTGGATGTGCTGGCATGCATACATGCCAGCTTCAGGAAAGGTAATTTAGATAATAACTTTAGCTGATCCACTGAAAGGCGTGGGACCTACCACAAAACACACTTGCACTTCTGGTCTAGGGAAAAAAAAAATTTCTCTCTGAATTCTGATTTCCTGGAGTAAAACTAGTTTTACTGATTATTTAGTGCATTAACTTGCTGCATCTGGTCACCGGGAAAAAAATAAGCAAGCCATTCATTTTTTGTTGCCACATCGTGGCTCAGGAAGGATAAAAAAGAAGTAACACCTTCCTAGTTGAGGTGTTAATTAAGAAGTGTAGTGACATATTCTCTTGCAGAAGTAAATTTCAGTCCTAGGTTGTGCTGCTTTTGTCAGACACTGGCAGTTTCAATAGCAATAGTGACTTGATCCTTCAATGATCTTTACATATGAGGACTGATAAAGATATAACACAGTCTGCTCACTGCTGTATTGTTCATTTGTCTCTTTCTATATTGATTTGTGAGTGTGCCCGTGGTGAGGTATTATGTAGGAAAAAAAACACATTTCAGTCTTCCTTTGTAAACCAAATGAAAAGATACTAATGCAGCATTTGAAAATCTAATGTTTATTTACAGTGAGCAGCAGAAACACTAAGGTCAAGTCAGACTGAGTTCATAGCAGTGACTTCATTCATGTTCTGTTTGTTTCAGCAAACTGTACAACAACGTGTTTCAATGGAGGAACATGTTTCTACCTGGGAAAATGCATTTGTCCTTCAGGCTATGAAGGAGACCAATGTGAAATCAGTGAGTAGCATCTCCATGTGCTTGCATTCACTTGCACCTTCTTCCAATGTCAACATCTGAATGTCTGACATGCAGCTTGCCTCTGCTGGGGTCACAGTGAGGGTGAGCAGACATGCTGGGGTCCTCAACAAGTCAGATGATAAGATTGGCTCATTGCTGTCATTCCCTATCTTGTTTATGGTTTTGCTATTAACTGGGCTTGGTAACAACCCTCAAGCTGTATGTATGCGAGCAATATTGAGTGGTAGCCAGATGTGCTCCTGTGCCAAGTCCATGAGGAGCAGCTACTTTCAAACATCATGGCAATTCACATTGGACGCAGCAGAGCATGCATCTCTGAAAAGACTAAGTTGGGAATGAAAGGGTTTGCAGTGAAGGGAGGACTGAATCATAAGAGCTGAGAGTTTTTGTGTGACATACTAGCCTGTGTTCACATGGCAGCTTGAAAATCCCTGTCACAAACATCAAAAGACTTGCTATTTTCAAAGGGTAACATCAAAGCAATTTGAAATACTTTAGCTCATGGTTGGTCTGAGTGCACTGTGTAAAGCTGGAGGTGGAGATATGGCTAGGCTGAAGCAGACTTAGGAGGTTAGCTGTCAAGTATTTGATCTCACTAAAAGAAGGGTTTTCTCCAACCTCTGTTAAATTGGATTAATTTTATAGTTTCTTACACATTAATAGAGTATCAGCACTTCAGTTTTGAGAACATACACTTGGGTTGTTCTTCCTTAGCTTAAAGCTTCTAAAAGGACACTGTGAGGAGCTTCCCCTGCTGTAAATAATCTCACCAGTGTTCCCCAGCACCCTCACAGCAGCATGAAGAGCAGCTATTGGATTGGGGTACTTCAGAGCTGATATCTTAATGTGCATGAGTAGAGACAGGCTCTCCTCACACTTATGAAATTTCTATCATCAAATAATTTGCAAACACGTGGAAATTAAATCTAACGTGCTGTCGGCCAATATAGGGCAATAAAGGAATTACTGTGCAAAGAGAGAACACAGCTACTGTAAGACCTACATTTTACTCAGTACTTATGTGTAAATAGTGGATATATGTAAATATTACACCATACCTCTATGCATTAAAACCTGTTTTGCAACTCCTTTTTACCTCATCAAAACTTGAGCCCCAAATGAAAGCACCGAAGCTTTATTGGTGTTAAATTGATAAAAATACTTTGATATAAATTCATATCACATATCATCAAGGAAATACAGTATGGATTTACACTAAATTTACCACTTCTCCCAAAAACAAGAGCCAATGAGTGGAAGTTGAGGAAGTTCCATGTAAACATGAGGAAAAACTTTTCCACTGTGAGGGTGAGGGAACACTGGAAGAAGCTGCCTGGGGTGGGGTTGTGGAGTCTCCTTCTCTGGAGGTATTCAGGGCCCACCTGGACGTGTTCCTGTGTGATCTGGTATAGATGATCCTGCTCTGGCAGGGGGATTCAACTGGATGATCTTTCAAGGTCCCTTCCAACCCCTGACATTCTGTGATTCTGTGATTATATCAAAGTCAAATTTGACACTTTCTCCACTTTTACAGAACTGAACTTCTGGGTTTGTAGTGGGGATGCTGACTTCAATTAATACTATTTGGTGCCTTAGTTCAGAAGTTCCTTAAATCTCAGCTTGCATATCTAAACTGAATGCAAAAATCCTAAATCAGAAAATTCTGCAGAAGTTGGCTTTACCTTCTCTGGAGCTCAGGTGGCAAACTCCTAGCTTTGCATACAGGTGAGGTGATGGAAGCTGGCTGAGGGAGCTGGGGTTGTTCAGCCTGGAAAAGAGGAGGCTCTGGGGAGACCTAATAGCAGCTTTCCAGTACCTGAAGGGGGTCTACAAGAAGGGTGGAGAGAGACTGNCTATATAAATTGGAAATACAGGCTTGCAGCAGAGTCTTCTCAATGGATCTGTAGTGCACACTTTTACCCCAGCATCCAATGAATTTCTCAGATACAAGACAGGCTTCTCAGACACTTGTCTCCAGTAAATGCCTCAGACAAAGACCATTATTTCCATGTTTTCAATTTCTAGGTAAATGCCATCAGCCCTGTCGCAATGGAGGCAAATGTACTGGTAAGAATAAATGCAAGTGCTCCAAAGGCTACCAAGGAGACCTGTGCTCAAAGCGTAAGTACAAACATCTCTCCATCTGTCTCCTCGCTGTAGGAGCATCAAGCTGACTGCACAGTGCCTTTTTACATAACATCAGGTTGATTTACTTTCCAGACATAGAGCACACACCAGACATAAGGGAATAAATTAAATCAGATTGTTTTTTTTTTCACAAAAGCATCCCCAAAGTCAAGTGTGTATCAAGAAAAGTGTGTCCAGAAGGTCTAGGAAGGTTCTTCTCCCCATCTACTCTGCCCTGGTGAGACCACACCTGGAATAATGTGTCCAGTTTGGGGCTCCCAAATTCAGGAGAGCCAGTGACCTGTTGGAGTAAGTCCAACAGAGAGCCACAAGAATGACTGGGGGACTTGAGCACCTCTCCTATGGAGAGAGACTGAGAGCCTTGGAGTTGTTTAGTCTGGAGAGAGAAGACTGAGAGGGAGTCCGATCGATGTCTATAAATATCTGAGGGGTGGGCGTCAAGTGGAGGGGGACAATCTCTTTTTGGTGGTCTGCAGCAGTAAGACAAGGAACAATGGATCCAAACTTGACCACAGAAAGTTTCACTTCGCTGTGAGGAGTAACTTCTTTAGAGTGAGGGTGACAGAGCCCTGGAACAGGCTGCCCAGAGAGATTGTGGAGTCTCCTTCTCTGGAGACTTTCAAACCTGCCTGGATGCGTTCCTGTGTAGACTACCCTAGGAGATCCTGCTTTGGCAGGGGGGTTGGACTCGATGATTTCTGGAGGTCCCTTTCAACCTCTAAGGTTCTGTGATTCTGTGAAAGTCTTTTACATGTTGAGCACTGTGTCAGCTCAATAACACCACAGATAAATACCTAATAAAATGTCAATACACCGCAGTGTTAAAATCTATTGGGAACACGTTGGGAGAGGGATGCTGGTTACCACCCTCCTTCTCCTGCTGGCTCTGGCAGGCACTCAGTCCTGGTGTTTGTTCTGCTTCACTCTGCCAAAGTCTGAGCCAGACCTTGCAAATGAAGGAGGGATGAACTGTTTCAGGCCTGTCCACACACTGAGTGCAAAGGCAGGGATTTACTGTAAGAGCCTCAGGTGATGCCAGGACCAACCCACTGAGAGGTACAGCAGGGAAAGCAAATCTGCAACTCTGTCTTTGCAACTCTGTCTTTTCAAGACATCAGCCATGTCTGCTCATTTTCTTACAGCTGTCTGCGAACCTGGCTGTGGCCTGTATGGCACCTGCACTGAGCCCAACAAATGCCAGTGCAAAGAAGGTTGGCATGGGAGACACTGCAATAAAAGTGAGAAACAAACCCCTAATGTCCCTATCCTGATCTTTAGGTCATTTAAGAGACTTCCTTCACACTCCTTCAAATGAATAACTCCTCAGTAAAAATGTTTTCTCAAAAAGAAGCGGTTAAAGAACTGAATGGAGGCCTCAGTTTTTCAAAGTAATTTCCATAAGCTTTAAGTAATGAGATAGGTAAAAAAACCTATAAATAATGACAATGTAATACATTGAGTTCCGTTTTTATTGCTTGTTTTCGTTTTCCACAACAAAGCATGTCTGCTAAGCCTCTTTCAGATCGCTTTTGCCCCTGCTAGGTGTTTGTTGTCACTGTTGTTCTTACTCAACATTCAGCTATAAAACAAAGCCAAGCTCAGGTAGCAGGCACAGATTCCCCCCGGGGAGAAACACCGGTTTTTAGAGCCTGCGCTGGCGGATCAGCATGACACACCCACCCAGCATGGGCTGACCACACAGGACCCCAGGGCTGAGCGACAGCCTGAGTATGCTGGTGGTTCTCTGGGCTCCCTGGCCAGGCGAGAGCATCTCTGTCTAGCAGCACCTTATCCATCCCCGGGGGGTGTGTAAGGCAGAGCAAAAGACGTTTTTTCAAAGAGGAGAGACCGTTTTCACTTGAAATGTTAGCCGTGGGTGGTGATCCCACTTCTGTGGTTTCTTTTCTCTTGAACTGGATAATTTTCCAGGGTATGGAGCCAGCAGTCTGAGTGCCCTGAGGCCATCAGGCAGCAAGCAGAGGCAGCACACGCCTTCGCCGAAAAGGGCCGAGGAGAGGCATGTGCCACCCGAATCCAATTACATCTGGTGAACTCCAGCATCTGAAACGGTTCGTGTTACACCGAGTTCATAGCCTTCATTAACCTCTCACGGATTGAATGTTAAACCTCTGTTCGTTACAGTTGAGATTAGTGCCTGACATTTCTATTAGCTTCATTATAAACCACTGAGCTGATAGTTACTGTTCTTTTTAAAAGTTTTATAAATACTTCTGTCTCGTGATTACATAGGCTGCTTCTTTCAGTGCTTTCAATGATGTTTTGTACTACAGTTACATTTAAACTTCCTTTTTTTGTTTGGTTTTTTTTGTTTTTTTGTTTTTTTATATAGCTGCAAATATTTTCCAAAAATTAACAAAAGCCAAGCAGAAAACCTTTTGGATTCTAACCTGAATCATTCCAATGAGTACAGATTTGATTTTCCTAAGAAAAGTGCATTGAATATTTTTGCTGTATTTAGACTTTTCACTAAGGAAAAAAAAAAAAACCAAGTACAATGAATAAGTTGCCTAATTTAAAAACTGAATGACTAAATTCAGTGGTATTTTTTGCCTTACAGTTTTGAAAAGTACCATGTGCATTAAAAATGCACTTCAGTGGTGCATTTAAGCCAACGTAATATATTGTAAACGAAGTAAAACTATAACGTATAAACTTTCTGCATCAGCTTGAAACAATATAATATATTGTAAACAAACCAGCTCTTACGTAATAAACTTTTTATACTGATAGTTATGTATAAAATAAAGATGCTGCTTTAGTTTTTCGGGTACTGTTCTGTGTGGCCTGCTGCAGTCTCATCAGCACTGGGCTGGGTTGATGGCTTTTCTAGAACACCCTCTTGAAACAATGCAATGTGGAGTTGCTTTCTCTGAAACTGCTTTTTAGCCCCACAGCTCTCACAGAGAGAAACTTATTCCTCTTCCTTTGCAAAGAAGGGGACAGCACCGAAGACCAGGCACTTCTATCCCTGTATTTGCCCTCCACCTTGTCCTCCTTCACCTGCCCTGCATTGCCAGTCAGCCATGCCAAGCTGGTGAGCCCTGTTCGTGGTGCCTCCAGTAGCCTGGATATTGTTCTCAGAACCTCTGTCCAAACAGGTAATGGTCCAGCTTTGGTGATGTTTTCTGTTCAAGGATCATGATGCTCCCTTGTTTTGTGGTGTTCATACTGTGGAAGGTTTGGGTACTGCCTCTTGTGACAGTCTAGAGCCACACAGTTTGTGATGTGCTGTGGCTAGAAAGCAATGTAGATGGTTTCTGTCTGCATTGAAGAAAAGCATCCACAAATGATTACTGACCCTTGATATGCTGCACTTCTGGGAACTTTGTTATCTGTGAGACAAAAAATAAATAACACATCATCTGAGGCATAGAATTGGTGAGTGAGAGGTTTTCAGTTACGAAGGAAAAAGTCTAGTTTATTAACCTGATTTTGGTAATCCTATTAAGTCAACAGACCTGTAGGCCAAATCAAAACACTTCTTTAGGCCAGAGAGAGTGAGGATGACTTTCTAAGGATCTGCTTTTACTTTGTCCTTTGTGCAGTAGGACTGCAGGTGCTGTCCAGCAAGCCTGATCCAGCAGGAGACCAGCCCCTCATTTCCATGCATGGCTGCAGCCCTCTGGGTGCAGTGCAGGGAGAAACGTGGCTGGGGAGGGAGTGGCACAGCTAGGCCAGCTGCCTGTTCAACCTGGGGCAATAATGAGAAACACCATGAACAAGGCCGTTTGGCCATTTGCCTGATGTCTTCTCAGGAATGACAGAACAGCTCAGGTCTGCTGAAAAAAGCTTTCTTTTCAGGGATCTATAACTAACAACAGTTTCTGGAAGACAAACACAAGTTGGGTCTCCAGCCACACACACTTCTGCTTTCTTCAGTAATATTTCAATCCTCAATATGTCCAGGTATGCACAACAGTTCAAAGGACAAATACATAAGACATAGAAAGAAAGAAAGCCATATGCTAGTGAACTCCCATTGCCACCTGTCAAGCAAGCTATGTGCCAGTGCTACTGCTGCCAGTAGCAGGAGGCTGGCAGTGCTGTGCAAAGCTGTGGTGGTGGTGATGCTCACAGGGTGTCTCTCACCCAGTGCTGGCTACTGGGACCCAGTGTGTGTTCTGATGTGTGAAGGCATGGTCAGTTGTTCTTCCAGCTTCAAGATGCATTTCAAGGAATACAAAAGTTTGTTGTTGGTGTTGTTTTGGGAGTTGCTTTGGGTGGTTTTTTTTGGTTTTTTGGGTTTTTATTAATAAATTCAAAACCGTTCCAGATGATTCACTGCTTGCAAGACTCAGACTTCAGAAGCCAGACTGAAAGTTTTGCCCAGACCCACTGCTGTTCAAACACTGCAGCTTTATTTCTGCTGGACAGATTTGCTACTTTTTCCTCCCTCTGCAACATCTGTTCTACTCAGTTTGCCCACTATGGGAAAAAAACAAATCCCCTTGCAGATGCTAAGGGGAGATCTGGCAGCAGAAGGCTGAGAGTTGCTTAAAATGGCCTGCAGTTCTTGCCAGGATTTCTGCAGTGCCTGCCCTGCCTGTGGCATTGCATTAGAAGTGTTGAAACATTGCCTGGGGCCAGAGCTTCACAGCAGCTCTGAGACTTGCAATTTCAACTCAAGTCTAGAAAAACTGCATTGGCCAGAAGTGCTCTCATGCATTAAAGGGATTAAATCCTACTAAATCAGTGTGAATATTATTTCATGTTCAATGAGGTGACAAGGTGCTGTGCTTAGTCAGGCCATACCCAAACCTTGGATCATGATTAGGCCACTGACACCCGCTCCATCTCTAAACTCTACCAGCAGGATTTGCTCATGTGGTGCTTTAAACAAACAAACCGAAATAAAAGGAACTAGTTTAAAAAATACTCTCAAGTGAGATGAGTCCCAGTTGCTGTTGTTTATTTGTCTTGCAGCTTTCTGATGGGGTGGCTGCAGAGCTACAGGCCAGTAATTTATGTGTGGCTCCCAGCACCCAGCTCCTGCTGGAGGAGCACAATTATACAGTCCTTGGTGCCTGGCTGAAAGCAGCTGCCCAGCTCAGCTTTGTGAGGTCACAGATGCCCACCAGGGCACAGAACAAACAGATTAGGAGAACAGAAGGGTTTGAGAAATCCATACATGCATGTATGAGCTGATTTACTGCTTGCCTCTGTGTCTTTCCAAATTGCATGACGTTCAGATAATATTAACTGAAATGAAACATCACAATTTAAAGTAAAAAACAACCAACCAACCCCCTCCCCCGCCACCGCCAAAGCCAAAACAAAAAAAGTCCCCATCACCTAAAAACAAAACCACCCAACCAAAACCCCATGCTGCATTCTTGGGTTAGAATATTCTGTTATTTATATTAGTTACAGAAATTGCATTTTAATCCTTTTCCATATTGCCCATCAGAGGACAGGAACAGCCTTGCTGCACAAATCTTTCCACGGAAATGTGAATTTTTCAGAGAGCTTAGTACACATGCCCTGTCTGGCTGAGTTCATAATCAGTTCAGATGCTGATGAGGGACATGTTCACAAGTCCTCTCTAATTCTTTCATGGTGCATCTGTGGAAGATCTTATGACTAGGGAGGGAGGAGAGAGCAGACTGCTTTGAGCACATACTTTGCAGAAGCTGACCTAAGCTGTCAGCTCGTGGCTTGGATGGCAACACTCTGTGCTGGGTTAGGAACTGGCTGGAGGGCCGAGCCCAGAGAGTGGTGGTGAATGGTGCCACATCCAGCTGGAGGCC
>WBNM01035005.1:23846-65267 GCA_013399055.1 Ramphastos sulfuratus
GAGAGAGTCATTCGCTACTGGAATGGGCTGCCCGGGGAGGTGGTGGAGTCACCGTCCCTGGAGGTGTTCAAGGCACGTTTGGACGTGGCACTTGGTGCCATGGTCTAGTCTCGAGGTCTGTGGTAATGGGTTGGACTTGATGATCTTTGAGGTCTCTTCCAACCTTGCTTATACTGTGATACTGTGATCTCTTTCAAGCTAGCCTACATGGATAAGCTCACATGTCAAGCACTTTCTTTGGTGACCAGCTGCTTCTGGGCAGATACACCCCAAAATTACAGAGAAGCTGTGGTGCTTGCTCCAGTGTCTGGCCTTGCCAGTGCTACCTGGGGACAGCCTGGGCAGAGGAGGAGGTGAGGCTGCCTGCAACTGCCAATGAATGCAGCCCCACAATACTCAAAAAGAGAAATCAAAGAGAAATAGTTCTATAAAAGCTTGTGGTTCTTTAGAACCATTTAAATATTTGTCACTGTGTCTAAGACAAAAGTCTCAGAAGGAAAAAGATTTGTGTTCAAGAGAAGCTGTACTTTGAAAATGTAATACGTTTTGGCTACTTGAAGCTTCAAGTAGATTTTATTGGATGAATGAGACACCAGCTTGAACTTGCAGTGACGCTATTCATGCTGCCTGGTGGCTCAACACATCCCACCATGCCTGAAAAGCAGAACACAAGGCCAGTGTGCCCATGCAAACAGCAGCTCCAGTTATATGCTGCCCTATAAACCCACACAGCACAATGATGAGTTTTCGGATACCTTCCTTCTGGGTCCCTGCATATACAGGACATGTAGTGCGTGTGGCAGGGAGTGACTTGTACCGAAGAGGTAAATGGTTCCAAAATCAAACTGGAGGTCAATGTTTCTTCTACTGAGTTTTGCAAAGGATATACTTGCTTCAACTCACAGTCCTACTTCCTCATGCTCTGCCCATCGTGGCATATTATCACCCTGTGCTTCCAGAAACAAACCCTGCAGCGTGCAGCATGCTCCAGTTGTGCTACTGTCTGCCCGCCCAGAGACCCCCACAAGCCTCACTTGTAGGCAGGGCCCTAATGGGACTCCATTAACTCTCCAACAGGCAGTATTTAGAAAGGCCACCCCGTAGTATTTATACCTCATGCACATGTCTCAGCCTAGTAAGCAGAAGTCTTGCCCAAACAGAGCTCAACACAACCCTAGGCTGGCATTTTCCCCGGTCCTCATAACACTTAACTACCATACTTTGTTGGACAAACTTGGCTACTATGCACAAAACACACAATCCACTGGAGTTGGACTTGCCTCAAATTAAGCTAATCCAGCTGAAAATCCAAATGCCCAGTTAAAGTCATGGTTGTTTCAGAGGGCACAATTCCACCTTTCAGCAAGAGGGTGGTCACTTTGAGTGCCATTTCTCCCCTGTTTCTCTGGAGAATAACTGCATCTCCTAGATGGTACAATGGTACTCCTCTTTAAAAAGTTAAGAAACTGCTCATCCCGATTCAATTTATTTAACCATTTTATTATGTAAAGGAATAAAGGTTGCTCCTCATTTACAGCTACAGCCACAACAAATGGGTATTTTCTAAACCAGAAACTTGATATTGACTATCCTGCTTCACTTTCTCACATATAAGACAGTAGCAATAGTTTCACCTCCAAGGCTTATTCTTAAAAGGAATCAACTGTGTTTGAAATGCAGCTGAAATGCTGATCTGGTTTAACCCTTTCTTCCACCCTCAAAACTACCAGAGCTTCCGATTTTCCATATGTTAGAAGTTACACTGATCCACTTAACAATGAGAAGTGATGGTATTCCAGGGAGAGGTGGATTTGGGGTCTTCTTTTGTTCCTGTGTACGTTTGAAATCTAGAAGCAAATGCATCTGGAAGCAAATGTATCTTTGCGTTTTGCCAAGGAGCTAAAATTGGGATCACGGTAAACCCTGCAGGTCTCTGCAGCTGTTCCTGAATGTCTTTCCAACATATGATTTAGTAATACAGAATCACAGAATAGTTTGGGATGGGTGATATTTAAAAAACATCTAACCCAACCCCTCTGTCATGGGTATGAACGTCCTTCACTAGATCAGGTTGTTTAAAGCCTCATCCGACCTGACCATGAAAACTGCCAGGGACGGGGCATCCCAACTTCTCTGGGCAACCTTTTCCAGTGTCTCACTACCCTCACTGAAACAAAGTTCTTCCTTATATTTAATCTAAACCTACCTTCTTTTAGTTTAAAACCATTGCCCCTTGCCCTTTCACCTCAGGACCCAGTAAAAAGTTTCTTTCCATCTTTTTCATAAGTCCCCTTTGTACATTGAAAAGCCACAGTAAGATCTCCATGGAGCCCTCCTTTCTCCAGGCCAAACATCTCCAACTCTCCCAGCCTTTCATCAAATACTTGATTTAGGTTTTCCCCCCTCTCCTATTGCTCCCTTTCTGTGCTTTGAGTTAAAAGTCAGTAACTTCAAATAAACAGGAAGTCAAACAGAACCCAAGTAACTGAAAATCCACAAGAACTGCATTCATTCACAACTCCCCACTTCTGGTCTATTTGGAGGGCCCATTCGATGCTGTAGTAAGACCATGTTGAAGCCTGCACGTGTAGTAATACACCTTGCAGAAGACCACCCACAAGCAAGAGGAGCAGCAATCCTGTAGCCAGCAGAATGCCTTGGGTGTGATGTTTCCTTGGGGATATAGAGGACAATGAGAAAATAGTTTGTTGAGCAGAATTTTGAGTGAAACAGGTTTTGATCGCTCAGACAAGTCTGTTCTGCTTGAAAGAGAGTGGTGTCCTCTGAAGAAAATGAGTAACACAAACACCTAAGTAAAATGGGTGAGCTGGTTAAGTACAGAAAGTAGCTGAAAAGAGCCATGAGGGTGGTTAAATATTTAGATTCCTGCTTACTTTTTAAGTGGATTTGGCATATCCTCATGCCACAGCTTTGACTAAGCTGCAGTACTCAAATACCCTGGCAAAGGTTGTTCTGGAAGAGTTTAAAATAAAAAGATCTGCTGAACACAACATCTTGACAGAAAGAGGAATGCAGAATCCCACGTTTCTTTTTAACTCTGCTTCCTCTCCTAGCAAAAGCCATTCCTTTCAGCATCCCGGAAAAACAGAAAGAGAATAATTACAAGGGGAAAAGTGGCTAATTGGGAGGTATGCTTTGTCCATTGTACCCAGCACAAGTAAGGTCCCTAAAAGACAAGCCAATGAATGTCCTTTTGAAATGAAGGGGGGAAGGGAGAAGCTTTTTAAAACCCTACAAGTGATTAATAGCAATTATAACCTTATGTGTTACCAATGCCACCTTCCTAGCCATTGTGCAATTCTCCACTCAGGCTTCCTCCTCTTAACAACGAGTCACTGATACAACAGTGTCACTTCATATCTCTGAAGCTGTTATGAAAGGCAAAGAATTTTGCTGTAAAACCTTAGCACAACTATAAAGTTACCACCTTGATGCTTTGGGATCTAAGAACGCCGCTACATGGCACAAACTTAACTTGGCTCTTTTATAGGATATACATGGAGCCTAGAAATAACTCCTGCTGAATGCATGAAGGTTAGTTTGACTTTCAGGCCATGCTGGATCAGATGTGCTAGCCAAGCCCTGGAGATTGTCCCAGACTCGTTTGGCATCTTGAGCTGTTTGATCCTGCCCATTTTTCCCAATTTAGCAGAGCTCTCCCAGCTGAGTTACCCATCAAAATACAGAGGGGAGCAGCAAGGAGAAGCCGACAGGGCTCTTCCCTTTCAGACAGTACTGAATCACCGCTCACATGAAAGTGCAAGAGACGACCTTGCAGGGATGTTGATTTAATTTTCTGTGACAGACAGAATTAAAGATCTTAACCAGATTTTGTTATTAAAGAGGTGTAGGTCTAGTTCCAGAAAAAAAGTTCTCCTTCTAGGCTCCATAATTCAAAAGAAATCTTGAAGAAAATTATGATGAGACTTGAGGACATAGCAAGGGCCTTTCAGAATTGTGGGAAAATTGTATTACAGAGTAAGAGACTTAACTTTGAACACAATTCAGGAGGACTGTCTGCACTGTCTGAACTGCTCCCTTGTGCTAAAGAGAGATCTTTCCTTCACTCTATGATCTCCCTCACCTGAAAAGAAGCAACTGTCTGCTGGATAAGTGAGCTCAACCAGTTCTCCAGCAGATCAGCAGAAGGGAGATCTTTAAAAAGTATCTCAGACACAGTCTTCTGCTACCAGCAGAACCAATTTCCATTTACAAAAAAGCCTCCTGAGTCTGACAAAATTAAATCTACAGAAAGTTTAGACAGGGTCCAGGGTACCTGTTATTAGCAGTCCATTAAGTAACTGTTAGCCTTTACCTGGGGCTTAACCACCTGACTCTTACAAGCAGGACTTTCTAAAAGACACACTATTAGCTAAAAATTTAATTTCAGGCTTCATGCAGAAATGGCAAGATGGGGTCCCTGGTTCCTTCTACATGCTTTTGTCCAATAGCTTATTCTAGTCTTAAAGACAGAAAATGGTGAATAATTCCAGAACTAAGGCTGAAGCCTAATAAAGGAATTGCATTCCTGTGTGCCTATCTACAGTTTCACTCCAGAGATGGATGAAGCTTCTTACTGACTGATGTCACAGCTAGGTGCTGTTCATACGTGGCTATTTGGTCTGTAAGAGGCACACTGTGACTTTGGGTAGTAATGAAGTAAGGAACTTAAGGCCATGTCAAACCCTGAAATGCATAATTTCAGAAGAGCTGTGGCTTTTTTATTTCCTCCCTTGCTCTTGAAGTACATTTTTCACTGTCCCATGACAACTGTTTCTCCTCAGCATGTTGTTACATGACAGTTGGGATATTTTCAGTCTACTGTGAAGGAGTTTTGAGAAAAACTTAAACAATTCACACTATTTAAAGATCAAGAAGAGAGAAAAGATCATAAGAAGGACAAAGAATACCAGCATGCCTGTAATCCCAGCCTTTGTAGAGGTGGCTACTCACAAAAGCCCCACACCAGAACAAATGTCTTGCTGTATTGTGTCCAGTTCTGGGCCACTCAGTTCAAGAAGGACCTCAGGGAACTGCTTGAAGGAGTCCAGCACAGAGCCACAAAAATGATGAAGGGAATGGAACATCTTGCTTACGAGGAGAGACTGAGGGAGCTGGGGCTCTTTAGCTCGGAGAGGAGGAGACTGAGAGGTGACCTCATGAGTGTTTATAAATATGTAAAGGTGAGTGCCAAGAGGATGGAGCCAGGCTCTGCTGGGTGATGCCCAATGACAGGACAAGGGGCAATGGTTGGAAGCTGAGGCATAGGAAGTTCCACAGAAATATGAGGAAAAATGTTTTCAGTGTGACGGTGACAGAACACTGGAACAGGCTGCTTAGGGGAGTTGTGGAGTCTCCTTCTCTAGAGATATGCAAGACCCACCTGGATGTGTTCCTGTGTGATCTGGTATAGGTGATCCTTCTCTGGCAGGGAGGTTGAACTGTATGATCTTTTGAGGTCCCTTCCCACCCCTAACATTCTGTCACTCCATGGTTCTGTGGTTTCAGGTTAATTATTTTTACAAATACGATCACAGCTGTGTGGGCTTTCAGTTTCCTGGAAACCAGGTGCGGGTCACAGTGGTTGCTCCTCTGCATCTTAGCACATTGGGTTTTCTAGTGCTGGCCAAACTCCACCCTGGATAAGTGTTGTGTTCATTGTCTGGCAGATCATTCAAGGGATCTTTTTGTGCAAGTGACAGCTGAAAGGCATTAAACTATACTGTAAATCATTTAGCTGGAGCCTAGAATGTGTGAACACCCAACCACAGGCTCTGACAGAAGAAAATTAAAAAATATTTTGTGTTTTGGACAGCTTTAACATCACCAGTCCAGTTCAGCCACATCTAACAAGCATAATCTGTTTAGTTTTCGGCAAGCTCTTCAACTGGATATTGTATACCTCTGTGGTGGTTTCCTCAAATTATTTGAGGTTTCTTACTTGGAAATTTTGTTACTGCAATGAATTTTATTCTCTTGAAAGGTGACAGAATGCTAGCTGAGGAAGACAAAGTCTGTCCACAGCACAGTTCATCAGGGACAGTAGCAAACCTCACAGGAGTTCCATGATACAGGAATGAAGGACAAAAATATACAGTCTGGAATTAATAGTAAAAAAGTAATGAAACTCTTCACATTCATCCTTGAATTCTCCACATCTTGGGAAGGGTCTGCTTCTTTTCTTCTGGGTTTAGTAAATTCTCCCTTTTAATAGTTTTGTTTAAATAAAAATACATTCTTATGCGGAGGGTGGGGGTGGGGGAATTGTTCTCACAAATCATCATTTTCTATGAGAGCCCTTTAATTTATAACTCCTAAGTAGCTCTACTCAGAAAGTATCCTCATCCATCATCCAGGCAGTTTGGCTTAATATAAACTCAAAAATGTATGTCATAGTCTGAAGCCAAAGTGGACCAAGCCAAGGAAGAGGCCAGAAGCTGAGGGAAAGCATTCTCTGGGCACGCACAACACACTTTAGTTAAAGGGAGACCTGCTGCGGCCAGAGATGGAGCTGTGAGTAGACACCACCACTGGCAGGAGGGACAACAGGCACTTACTGATTTACTCTGGCACTGAAATACCAATTAGTTGTTACAGCCACTCTGCACCCAGATTTACACTCAAGTTCAGCCCAGCTTTTCATTTACTCATTCACATTCACACAATCAGAGAGAAAGGCTTGGTCTGTGGAGACGTCAGTATGCTGCAGCCAGCCTAGGGCTTGGAAAGAGATGATGGCTTTGATGCTGAAGCGTCCAGCCACCCACTCACCTGCCAAGCAGGGTTCCCCTGGACCTCCTGCCACAGAAGGAGATACCACACTTACAAATGGCCAGCATTGCATGGACATATCACTTTCTGTTGAGGAAAGATGTTCATGGCCATCAGGTTGCTTGCCTCCTTTGCCAGCCTTGCCTCGTCCAGCCATCTGTCCATTTCCTGGATGCAGCTTCTGAGTAGACAGAGTCTGTTGACAGAAACAAGGGTACCAAAACACTTAGCAAGGTTAGGAACCAACTCCCAAACGACAACAAAACCCACAGATATCATACATCCCTGAGACATCGCATGAGGAGAGAGTGTCGTGGGCACAGGAATGCAAACATGATCCTGCTCCAGGGGCCAATGAGTCTGCCATCGCCTTCACCTTCTCTACCTCCTTCTTCCAGCTGGAGCCATTATACAACATGCTAAGCAGATGTGTTGGTTCTACACTACACTGGTTTCACCAAAGCCAGGTTACCCATATTGCTGTTGTTCCTTCCAGCAGCTACCCTCTGACAGACAGACAGTTGGTCCCACTGCACTCCCAACACTCACTGGGTGACAGCTGCAGCAACACCTCCCACAGCACCCTGCCACCACCCTTCCACTTGTCCCAACCCCTAGGAAAGACACTTCGAATGCTGCCACGTTGCACAGCAGATCACAAGGACTTGGTGATTGTGCATCCCTGGTCTTGTGAGGCATTGCCAGGCCACCTCCCTGCCATTTGGGCTGCCATGTTTCAGCCTTTTCAAATTCCAGCAGTTTGGATACCTCCTGTGTTTGAAGCTGCTGGAACCACATCAAACAGCCATGAGCAAAGAATGCTGTTTAAGGATTTATTCAGCCTGGCTCTGAGTGTTACTGATGGGATAGAAAGAAACAACAAAGATTTCTCAGCCACCATTGTGATCTACCCATTAAAAATATATATTAAAAAAGCAAGAAAAGTTCTTTTTACTATCAAAACCATTTGTCTGAGCATTTTACTGCAGACTCTGAGCAAGTTCCAAGTTGCCTGGCTTACATAAATATCTTTACCAGAAGTAAAATGTTTATAATTGAGTAGTAAGCCTTATTAAGTGACAATCATGAGATACAGCACATTGTTTAAAAGTAACGGGAGGATAATGAAAAGATGGACTCAGACCCTTTCTTCTAGGAGGTGCCCAGCAACATGAAAAAGAACCAGCAGACATAAGCTCCAACAAAGAATACTGCAATTCAGCAGAAAGGGGAAAAAAGGATTTACCATAGGGATAGCAGAGGTTAACAAGTGGTGTAATCCCAGGCATCAGTACTGGATCCAGTCCTGTACAATATCTCCATGAATAACCTGGATGAAGGATCAGAGTGCACCCTTAGCAGGTTTGCTGATGACACAAAACTGGCAGGGGTGGCTGACACACCAGAAAACTGTGCTGCTATCCAGAGCGACCTGGACAGGCTGGAGTGTTGGGCAGGGTGTAACCTTATGAAAGCCAAGAAGGGCAAATGTAGAGTACTGCACCTAGGGAGCAATAACCCCATGCATCGGTACATGATAGGGACTGACCTGCTGTAAAGCAGCTCTGTGGAAAAAGACCCAGGAGTCCTGATAGACAACAGGATGACCACAAGCCAAGAAGGCAAATGGCATCCTGGGGTGCATCAAGAAGAGTGAGGCAAGCAGCTCTAGGGAGGTTCTCCTCTCCCTCTACTTTACCATGGTGAGACCTCATCTGGAGTAGTGTGTCTTATTCTAGGTTCCCCAGTTACAGAAGGACAGGGAACTGCTTGAGGAGGCATAGCAAAAGGCTATAAAGATGATTAGGATACTAGAATGCCTCTGCTGTGAAGAAAGACTGAGGAACTTGGGGCTTTCTAGCCTAGAGAAGAGAAGACTGAAGGGGCAATTTATTAATGCTTGGAAATACTTGAAGGGTGGGAGTCAGGAGGATAGAACCAGACTTTATTCAGTGCTGCCCAGTGATAGGACAAGACTTAACAGACACAAACTTGAACAAAAGAAATTCTATCTAAATATGGAGGAACTTCTTTACTTTGAGGGTGAAGAGCACTGGAACAGACTGCTCAGACCGGTGGTGGAGTCTCCATCTCTGGAGTCATTCCAAACCCACCTGAATGCCATCCTGTGCAACCCACTCTAGGAGAATCTGCTGTAGCAGAGGGGTTGGACTAGATGATCACCAGAGGTCACTTCCAATCCCTGTCATTCTATGATTATGTGATTAGGGAAGGAATGGAGTCTCTATTTTGGGGGTGTTCACCCTTGCCCCATGCAGCCTGATACAGCTCCCAACTGGTCCTGATCTGAGCAGAGGTTTGGACCAGGTGATCTTCTTGGGTGCCACTAAGCCTGCATTACGATTCTTTAATGGCCCTTAATGAAAGGATAGAGACAGGCATGTTTAGGATAAGACACAGACAGGTATGCACTGTATCTACTGTCTATGTGCTAGTTTCAAACATCACATGGAGATAAGTTTAAGACAACAGATAAACCCATTCATGTCAGACAAGTTCAGCAGGAGTGAGTCCCTCAGATCTGCTCTGTTTTTTAAAAGTCTCACAGTTCAGTTCAGTCCTCGGAACGCACAGGCATGACCTAGAGTGCTCAAACCCTATTTTTTTCCTCCATATCTGTACCTGAAGATATCCAGAATTTGAAACAACTTAGGCCCTAGATGTGCATGCCCAAAAGATATCCTTTATTGATCAGCTTTGTATGCCTAAGGTACAATTTGACCATGATTTGCCATGCTCTGCAATAGTCACAATCCCACCTGTCATTAATGACTTGCTTCACACACAGACATACTTTACAAAGGCTGTAACCCTTAGGGCTGCAGTTTCCTCAGGGTCAGTTGCCATCTTCCATGCTGGACATTGGGTCAGAAGAGGAAAAGTATGAAAGTGAGTGGAGGCAAGACCAAGATGAAATAGTAGAGAAAAAAGAATTGCCTATCAATGTGCGCAACACATTTTGGTATAAAAGGGACGGGTAAATTCACAGAATCACGGAACCTCAGGGGTTGAAGGGACCTTCAAAGATCATCCAGTTCAACCCCCCTGCCAAAGCAGGATCTCCTAGGGTAGTCCACACAGGAATACATCCAGGTAGATTTTGAAAATCTCCAGAGAAGGAGACTCCACAATGTCTCTGGGCAGCCTGTTCCTGTGCTCTGTCACCCTCACTATAAAGAACTTTCCCCTCACTATTGAGGTGAAACCTTCTGTGTTCAGGTTTGTACCCAATGTTCCTTGTCTTATTATTGTGCACCACCGAAAAGAGATTGCCCCCCTCCACTTGGCACCCACCCCTCAGATATTTATAGACATTGACCAAATCCCCTCTCAGTCTTCTCTTCTCTTCTTCAAGGGTTACTGGGTTGGCAGATTTTTTCCTCTCAGCATGGAAAAAAAAAAAAAAGCCAAACAGAGCTGTCTTTGGAAAGGGCAGAGCAATAAGAAATTAATGAGAAGACAAACAGGAACTTGAAATATCATCCCAAACCATCCTGCCTCTCCCTCTGACTGGTGGCCACTTATCTTTCATTTCCCCATGCAGCACACAAAGCAAGTATCTTCTCTTTGCAGCACTTTCTTTCCTCCTGGTGAGAGCCACAGTATAAATACCTGAGCTTCAGTTAGTATTCTCATAATAGTTTGGAAATACACCAGGGATTTTTTGTGGGTGTGACGTAAATAACTCCCACTGCAATTAGTCCCCGCTACTGGGAGAGGAATGAACTGCATCAGCTTTGCCTTTCTGCTCAAGTGCTGCTGTAGTTTCAGGTTATCTTACAAGTGTGGCATTGTCTCCTAAAATTACATTACTAATTACAGTTAATACATCCAAGCCCAGATGAATGCAACTTTGATCTGTGTATTACCCCTACGCAATCCCTCTGGCATGCAAATGGCAATTACAGAACAGGGTTCAAATATAGCTTGAAATCAAAGATATAAGGCCAATTTATCAAGTGCCCCTACAACTACACAAGTTGCTTGTTCCAGTGCCAGATCGTGATTGACCAAAGTTTACTCACAAAACATTTCCCACTGCAAATAAGACAAACTGCAATTATTATTAGCCCAGTTGGCTTAAAAGAAAACTAAAAAGCCTGTGGTTAGCTGCAGTTTTGGTTGGGCTGCCTGGCAGATATCAGCTGCCAACTAGCGCAGAAAAGCAGGCTTGAGGGACTAGGTATTAGGGGTACGAAAATCAGAACAAGATTGGTTTGAGGGGTGGCATGAAAGGAAAGAAAGAGATAATGTAGTTGGAAAAACAAAGTAAAAACAAAAAAGGTAAAATAATAGAGTTTAAAGGAATATAAGGGCACAGAAAGCAAGCATAGAAAAGAGACGAACAGGTGTCAGAAAAAGGAGGAAATTGAGAAAGAAAACAAAGTGTCAGAAAAAGGAGGAAATTGAGAAAGAAAACAAAGTAGACAGGTAAAAAATCAAAACAGAGGGATTAGCCAAAGATACTTCCTTTGAACACTTGCCACAGACTAGTTTACCAGGGCAAGAGCTTGGTCATGTGCTTTCATCCTTTAGAATGAGCCAGTTCAGGCTTCTGCTGCCGCAATCAAGCACATGAAATCCCCATTTCTCATATTAAACAGCTACAGGCTTGAGTCTGAGAGCAGAGCTCTCCCCTGCACAGCTAGAAGGAAAGCCCTTGCCACGTGGCAACTAGTCCTAGCTGCTTTGTGTGCAAGCTCTGCCACAAAATCCTGATTGAAAAAAGAATTCATATAGGAAAAAAAAAGAAATGCAGGGTGAGTAATTTAGTACATTGTGACAGAACTACAGAGCTCCAAAAAAAGACTGGCATGTTTGACTAACAGGTATATAACTGTATCGTTGTGGGGGGAGGTGGGAGGGTGGGAATCATCAAAGGAACAGAACTTTTTTCTCTACACAAAACCAGAGACAAGTTTTTCTGCACACTTTGGGCTTACAAGAGAGTTGTCAGTGAGGAAAGTGAATAATCCCAGACTTTTGGTGGATCTAGCAGAATAGAGCAGAAGCGAATAAGGAAAACAGGCATTTGACTGGAAGAAAAAAAAACAAAAACAAAAAACAAAAACAAAAACAAAAAAAAGCAAAGCAATCTGAAATAATTTACAAATGCTTACTCATAGGAGGAGCCACCAAAACATTTTTTTAGAAGATGCAAATGTGATCTTGCACCGTCTAAAGACCAAACAACAAATAAACAACAAAATCCAAAATCAAACCAAAACCAACCAAGCAAGCAAAAACAAATCCAACCCTGAAACAAATAAAAAACAACCCACACACAAAACATACACACACACACACACACAAACCAAAACAAACCCCAAACCACCAAAAACCCAAATAAGCAAAGAGCAATTACATCAGAAAGACCGAAGCCGATGAAAATATAAAGTCTGTTTGCCTTGTCATGGAGAGTGATGCAAAGCCAGCACCTTACCTTTCAATTCCAGTTTACTCTTTCTTTTGATTGAAATCTTATTTCTATGGTTAAGATCCACATTTAGACACACCAAGATGAAGTCTGCTGCTCTGAAATAAAATACAGCCTTAACCCATGCAAGTGATTGAAAGGCACATATACAATCATTTGTAGTCATACCAGCAATGTGAGCAGCACAAAAGGCTTGATGAAATTCAAGCCAAGGAGAAGCCATTTCAGTAGCAAGTAAATGACATTTTTAAGCAGGGATATGGACTAAACTTTGTAATCCTTCAGATGGCTCATTCTAAGCTTATCTGCCAAAGTCCTGCATAAATATTAGAGGTAATACTACATAATCACTAAGTCATGCTGGCATGTGGGCCTAATTTGTTTTAAGAGAGATGAAAAATGTGAATTGTCTCTTCCAGCAAGAGATCAGGGTAGGAAACCCTAGGGGAAGGAGTTTGGGTTGTTGCTGGAGTGCATTATAGTTTTCAAGCCAAATCAGTCAAGTCAAGCTCGCGGAGAAGGTTTGACTGCACAATAACCTGTTTTCTCTGAGTTCTTTGGAGCAGGGAGTAAGGTTTCACTATTTCAATCTTCAGAACATCCTTCTATTATAATTGTTTTAAAAAAACCCAAACAAACAAAACAAAACAAAAAAACCCAAACACAAACAAACCAAGCAAAAAGGACATAATTTGAACATCTTAATAACAGAATTCCTGAAGTCAAAGGTTTCCTCCTATAAACTCAAGCAGGATTTACAAGATCCAAGAAACCATATACCTTTAAGCTATAAGATTATTAAGGCACTTTTTACAATTGTGGGTCCAGGCTCAGCTGTGCTATGCATGTATTAACTCGTTTTAAGGTATTTATCGCAGACAGAATGTAAGTGTCTGTACAACAGACTTTGCCAGGTGAGTCTCCCCTATATGATTCAAATCTCCTCCATCTTCCATTGCTATTCTGAAAACCAAAACAAAAAAAAAAAAAACAGCTTAGGCTTTTAGCTCACTTCTCCTGAACGAAGGAAGAACCATCACAGAAGTTACTGTACTGAACTGAGTCATTGTAGCAAAATCAAGTGATGTTGTGCTTTGCATGTTGACTTTGCCACGCACTGAAATTGTAATAAGCACAAGATGACTGTGGTGAAGACATGGAACTGAAGCCCTCTGTTCTTCCATAGTGATAGTGATCTTGGGCAAGGAAATTACTAAATCTCCACCTGTAAAATGAAGGTAAGAGTTGAATTAGATTTGCCCATTCAGGCCTTGAATGAGCAACTCCTCAAAGCCTGGACTATTCTGGTGTGGGCTGTCATGAAGGTATTAGGTACCTGGAAGGTCCAAGCTGGAGGAGGGTAGATTCGGACTGGATATTAGGAAGAAGTTCTTCACCATGAGGGTGGTGAGACACTGGAACAGGTTGCCCAGGGAGGTGGTGGAAGTCCCATCCCTGGATGTTTTTAAGGCCAGACTGGATGTGGCTCTGAGCAGCTGATCTAGTGTGAGGTGTCCCTGCTCATGACAGAGGGTTTGGAACTGGATGATCCTCGGGGTGCCTGTCAACCCTGATTCTGTGATTCTGTGATTTTGACTAAAAACTGTTTTGAGAAGCATCTCTCTTCTGAAGTAAGGCACCCAGGACAACGAGATGACATCAATAACAAACACTTCATTCTGTGGTCTTTTCCTGAGCCAAAAGCAAATGTTCCTGCAAAATATGCAATTAACAAGATACTAAAATTGTTCTGTGGCAATGAAAGTACCCAGAAGCATTCATTTTTAGCTCCCAAATTATTTGGAAAGACTTTTCAAGGGACTGCATAAACACAGTCATTGTCAGCCTCAGATTATTGTGCCACCCTTATTCCTATGGCTGCAAATCTCTTGAAACATTTAGATTCCCTCTCATTAGCACTGGCAAAGTGCTGGGAATTTCTCCTGTAATTTAGCTCTTCCTCTAGGGTGAGAAGTCTCTCTCTGCTTGTATGTGCATATGATGAACATATGGATGGGTAGGGAAAAGCACTCAGTTTTTCTTCCTCTTAAAACACTTTTTCAGTGATCTTTTCACAGAACATAAAGAAGTTTATTTTTATCTCCCCTTTAAAACTGAAATCCAGTGGGACATTACACAAGAAACAGTTTTGCTGAAAAATTGGTGGGAAGATTTTTCTCTGTGGAAAAGAAAGCTTTGCACATTATGTTTTTCTTCCATCTCTCCCCTATACACACACACACACACACACCCCGCAATTTATACCAATTATCGTGTCCCAGAAAATACCAAGATTTTAGTTGATTGTTCTTGCTTCCCACTTGATCCGGGTCCTGGCAGCTATTTCCTGACAACTGCCTTGCAAAAGGGCCACCTGGGCCAGCTGTGGCCAATTGACAACTAATAACCAACCAGCAGTTAGAGCAGTGCGGTGGGAATTGTTCCTGACTGCTGTGCTCTATAGCAGATGCAGCTGCATCCGGCATTTTCTCCAATCTGCTCTCCTATGACAAGTGTTTTAGAACAGGGCTGTGTGGTGGGTTAGGAACTTCACACACACACACACACACTATAGAAATGTACCAGACCAGCTCAGACAGCTTGGAAGTAAGATGAAGCTATATTTACAGCAAAGGTAAATTTACAAGCATATATACACAACATATTTACAAGTATTTACAATTACATAAATTAGAAACAATACAGAAATCCAAACTCTCTCCCAGACAAAGGAAACTGCCCAAAAGGGGCTCAAAGCCACCCTCTCTTTCTCCCTCTACTTTCCCAGACAGACAGACAAAACAACCAGAAAAGCTCATGTTGTATTCTGTTAGCCAAGATTAGTGGAGACATATTAGAGTGGAGTGGGGCAGAAGCGAATGGATGCATTCCATTCAGAATTTTGGCTTTTTATCCCCCTCAGTAAACCAGTGAATGACATAGACTTCATCATTATTTTCTTTTTACATCCAATGTTCTAATTTCTCTGATTAAAATATTCCAATTAGCCTTAAACCGGAAAAGGCTGTTCAAAACTTAGTAAGTATTCCCTTAGGCACAAAAGCTGGACAGCAGATTCTGCCCTCCACTGCCTGCATGGATTTAGGATGAAAAAAAAAAAGATTTAATATTGGCTCCCTGTGACCATTTCCAGTTGGTGATATCAGCTGAGGTGGGATACAGCTCTGAACTGTGAAAAAAACAAAAGAGAGAAGAGGTTTCCAGGTGGCCATGCCTAGGAAGAGAGGAAAAGGGCATTCCTGAAGTACCATGACAGCAGGTTACATGTAGTCATCCCTGGAGGTTTTTAAGGCCAGGCTGGTTGTGGCTCTGCGCAACCTGACGTAGTGTGAGGTCTCCCTGCCCATGGCTGGGGGCTTGAAACTAAATGATCCTTGAGGTTCCTTCCAGCCCTGACAATTCTATGATTATTTTTGTTCTGGAGCACTCCAAATTCCTTCCTTCTCCCCCTCCTGCTGTAGGTTTGAATGGGGAGAAGAAGAAGGCACGAAAACTGCTTCCCCGCTCTGCCCTGCAGGCTTGAAGGGGGAACAGCAAAACGGAAAGGGAAAGGGAAAGGGAATGAGAGACTGTTACCCGCAGCAGTGGCACTTGCTACTACTCTGCAGCAGAGAGGACATGTTCCTTGTCTAGGCCTATCCTGAGGCTGAAGCATCTAATAGCAGCAGCAGCAGTAGTGCTTCTTTTATTAGTAATGATCACATTTTGAAGATATGGAAGCTCTACCTTTTTGTCAGCAATTGTGAGGGATTATTTTTTTTCCACCTTTGCAATCCTAATGTTACTCTTCATAGCCACACCTGCCTGCTTGAGCAGTAGTTAAGCATTAGTGTCTGGCACGGAAGCACCAGGATCAAGAAGATACATCCAGTTCGTCTGTTTATTTTGAAAGCTTCCTGGTCAGACATTGGAGGTAGCTGAGTCACCAACCATGGATGTGTTTAAAGATCGTTTGGATGTGGTGCTTGGGGATACGGTTTAGGGTGAACCTTGTAGAGCAGGGTTATGGGTGATCCTGAACGTTTTCTGTGATTCTGTGATTATTGTTGGGTTTGTGGGTTCAAGTACTTGAGGTCAATCAGGAGATAAAGAGGTTTTTACTGGCTGCTGAAGTCAATCGCCAGCATCTGCCCTGTCCAGAGGGAAGGAAAGTTATGTTAAAGGAAGGAAAAAAAAAAGCCACCACAATTGTTAGCTATTTGCTGGTATGTTTAGGCAATGAGATCAGAGTGGTCAAACCAAAGAAAAGTTTGCTGAGCTCTGATATAAGAGAAGCAAGGCACATAGGTTTTCATCTTACAGTAAATCAAAGGAGTCTCTCATGAGCAAAGCCCTTTCCACTCTGGGTGGGTGTTTACTTGTAACTGACAAAAGGAACAACAGACAGATTGCGCAGTAGGTTGGAAAAGACTGGTCAGAAGTTAGCTTATATTCAAAAGCAGTTACTGTAAACTCAATTGTATTACATGCTGATCTTTAACAGCAAATATCTGCTTGTCCCTCTCGGACAGTAATTTGCCCACTTTTCTTCTAACAAAACGTTTTGAATTCTGGGTAACAAAAGCATGTCCATGCCACGTCCAATCTGCATGCACATAAAGTTGGCATGTGAGCATTTTCCAGGAACATCATGTGAAAGTTCATGTGGTTTTACTACCAACAATCTATCCTGGAGCTGAGACATATGTCTGTCACCCAGCAAAGGTAAGCAGAGCTTCATTTTCACATTTGTTCTTCAAAAGGCTATTCTTTAAACTATTCCAAGTTATCTGCAACCTTTGGAATATTGTCTACGATGGAAAAAAAATATGAGAAACATTTGCTTCCAGACATGATTCTCTAGGGCTGAAAGATCTACAGCATGCTGATTGCAGGCAAAAGTCACCAGCTAGTACATGCACAGGAAGGACATGGTCACTGGGTTGCATATCTGAAGATTAAAGGTTTAAATGTTCATAGTAACAAATGCTCTTCTCACCTTCTACGACAGTCATGACAGATTCAAAACTCTAATTGATCTGACAAGCCCCACTGAAACCTGGAAAACAAAGCAAAACTTAAACAGTGATTTGCACTCCCATAATTAGGTTGAGAACCTGGGGGTATCTATCTGGTGGGTGTAATTGTGGTGCCCTTAAATTAAAAACAAACAAACAAACTAACCATAGGGAAATCTTCCTTTGCAAGTATTACTCGATTCCTTTACTGACCATTCCTGATTTCAGTGGGATGTATTCAGGATGCATTAGGATTAGGATACTGCACTGTCCAAAAGATAAACTTGCAGTGGTTTTTCAGCAGCTGTGAGAGCTGGGAATGTTGGAAAAGCAACATGTTTAGTTGTCAGGTGAGAAGGAGGTGTCTCATGTTACTCAAGAGCCATGTGAATGGAAGAGCACATGCCATGGCTGCTGGGGGGAAGGCCATGCCACCACTAGCCACAGGAATGGCTGCAGGCACATCTCATTACAGCTCGGTGGCCCATGACAGGTTGGTTGGGCACCATGCTGAAAACAAGAAAAGAGCAGCATCTCTATTGGATTAACCCTGAGGGTAAGACAAGGAACAAGTTTGACTGTCATCAGTGGATGGTAGCTTTTATCTCACTTGATGTTAGACAGTGAATTAAATTTATGGTGGTCACCACATGTTCCCTCTCTCATCAGTGAAGCCTGTTGCTGGAACAGCTGCTCTGGTGTTTTGTTTAGGATGGAGAGAATCATGCTGCGGAAATGTTAATTTCTCTCCTTTAGGTAGAGATAGCATCTAAAAGTCTGTCTCAGCTACAAACATCTACACTGGGCCGATGAGAACCTTCTGAAGCAAACAGTCAGGAAAGACAAGCTCAGAGTGGTTGGGTGACTTGGCTAGGAACCTAATCATATCTTTCCAGCAGATGACTGGAGAGGGCTCAAGTATTTTGGGAAACAACATATTTTGTGTTTACAATTGTAAATACTTGTAAATGTATTGTGTATATATGCTTGTAATTTTACCTTTGCTGTAAATATAGCTTCATCTTACTTCCAAGCTGTCTGAGCTGGTCTGGCAAATTTCAGTGGGAGTGGGGTGGTCCTAACCCACCACACAAAACCAGTACACATCAGAGTTATTTCTCAAGGAATTCAATTTCTCTTAGCTCTAATGTTGTGTCACAGAGAAAACTACCACAGTGTGGGGCAAAATAAATGCAAACCTTACCTGTACAGTTTTTTTCAGATCTATCTTTTTTGGAGTAATGTCAGATGTTGTACTTCTTTCTAGCGGTTTCTGATGACACTAGGAATTTTCCTACTCCCAGCAGAAAAACTCTGACTCTTCTCTTCTCAGTTTCAAATATTTTTATGAAACTAAGTGATAACCAAATGTATGTAAGCCTGAGTGCTGACTGGATATTCTTAATCTAATGGCAATTCCCACTGATGTCAGTGGAAATCTGTGTCTATCAGCAAGACTGGACACTAAGCAGATGACATGGGGAGCCTGAAATGCAACTCTGACACCACCATTCGCTTAGTATATTTGAGTCCATATCTTCTGCGGTCTTGACAGACAGGTATCTGAGCCCATCCAGCGGTAGGTTTAAGATTAAAATACCTAAATTAGCTGTAGTGCCCCAGCTGAGACTGAGGCTGTGTTAGGCGATGTACAAACACACAGTCAAGGAGCTGATGTCTAAAGTGCATGGCAACAGCAGCACACTGTGAACCTGGGAAAAAATGTGGAACAGTGTTTTTTCTAGCTCATACAACCCCAGAAACCACACTATGGGGAAAATTTTAAACCTGGGTCTCATCTTGACACAGTTAACACTCAGATGAGGCACCTACCTAAACTGGGGTTAAGAATCAGTCTACACTGATCAAATGAGCAAGGAAACTACTTCTCAGATTAAGGTATGCACTAAGCCAACCAGCAAGGTCTTTGTCTGTTCAGACTGATCCACCTCATGTCCATCTACATGAGGACCCAGCTCATCAGTCTGATTTTGATTCTGCATTCTGATGTCTTCCTGACTCTGTTCTGTACCACTGCATGATCTTGATTGCTCTCCCTCCTTCCACAGCATGCAGGGTTCAGATACAAAGTTAGCCTACTAAGACCATTATCACCAGCACAAGTTATTTGTTGCTACTTTTTGTAGAAAAAGACATAGCTAGTGGTGCTGTCTATACACCAGAGGGACAGGATAGCATCCAGAGGGACCTGGATAAGCTGGAGAGGTGGGCCCAGGTGAACCTCATGAAATTCAACAAGAGTAAGTGCAGGGTTCTGCACCTGGGCCAGAACAATCCTCATTATCAGTACAGACCGGGGAATTAGGTGATAGAAAGCAGCCCTGTGGGAAAGGACTTGGGGATGTTGATGGACGAGCAGGTGGACATGAGCAGACAGTGCGAGATTGCAACAAAGAAGGCCAGTGGCATCCTGGGCTGCATCAAAAGATGTGTGGCCAGCAGGTCCAGAGAGGTGATGCTACCATTTTGCTCTGCTCTGATGAGGTCTCACCTGGAGACCAGGCTCCAGAGGATGGCCACGAAAATTATCAGGGGGTTGGAGCACCCTCTTCTAGGGCTGAGGGAGCTGGGGTTGTTCAGCCTGGAAAAGAGGAGGCTCCAGGGAGACCTAATAGCAGCCTTCCAATACCTGAAGGTGACCTACAAGAAGGATGGAGAGTGACTGTTTATAAAGGCCTGTGGTAATAGGATGAGGGGCAATGGCTTCAAACTAGAGAAGAGCAGATTTAGATTGGATATTAGGAACAGGCTTTTTACTATGAGGGTGGTGGCACACTGGAAGAGGTTGGTCAGGGAGGTGGTTGGGGCCCCATCCCTGGAGATATTCAAGATGAGGTTCAACAGGGCTCTGGGCAACCTGATTTGGTTGAGGCTGTCCCTGCTGACTGAAGAGAGGCTTGGACTAGATGACCTTCAGCGGTCCCTTCCAACTCAGACCATTCTATGATTCTACAATTCTATAGCTTGCAAGTTTGAAGAATGACTCATTTGTGCACAGGGAGAACTTTAAACATGTAAACAAAGAATAGGATAAAATGTATGATCACAGAAGTTGGCTATAAAAGTTTCTTGCTCTTGCTTTACTTTCTAGGTGACTACCAGATTGAAGAGTACAGGTTGTAACATCTAGAAAACACACTGGGGACGGAGAAAGTTTTCCACTTGTTTGTTCTGTCAGTTAAAATTATGCTGTGGTTTCTGAATCATAAGTCATGGAGTGGAGCTGGATCTGTATTAGTTGTGCTACACTACCTCCCTCCTGCACACAAATTCCCTTTAATCCATTTGTACCCCGTGGTGGAGTTACTACATCCACCTGCATATCCTCCGGTTGGTAAATACAGAGCAGGTGAAATCAGGAGGAAATTTAAATGAGATCAAAAGATATGTTCAAAAGAAGGGCTTAAGCCATCTGGAATCCCTCAGAAGTGCCAGCCACACAAACGAGACCGCCTGGCATCCTAAGTGGAATTTGTTTCTTCCCTTTCTTCTGGAGCTGGAGGAAGTTCAAATGAACACTGGGCTAACGCATGTCACTTTCATTGTGAGGAGGTTCATTGTTTGAAGAGGTTGAAGAGGTGAGGTCAGGCACAGATTTCAAGGATGCCCAAATTGAGACCCTTAAAGTTTTCTGCTTTTGTTTAGGGAGCTCTTCAAGGCAGGGAAGAAAAAAAAAAAAGAAAAAAAAAAAAGAAAAAGGTGGATTACTCCCTGTTTTTCCACTGCTCCTTAATATACTTTGAGTCATCCTACATGTTTCTTTAACTGAAGCAGAACAAATCTAGGAAGGTCACAGGAAATTTTGCTTTGCTCTTTGTTTGGAAAAGTCTTCTTTATTTAAAAGAAGCAAAATAAACAAAATAAGATCCAAGTCTTTGATTTCAGAGAAACCAGTCTGGCTGTATGGTAAGTAAAGAAGCTAGGGACTGCCCTGTTATGACTGGAATAATGTGTGCAATTCCATGACAGAAAGAACAGGATTACAAATCTAAAGTAAACAAATATACATTTTTAGTCCTAGAGTCAAAACTGCATTTACAGGGAGCCACATACCTCCAACATTTGCTTATTGGGAAGGAATCTTCCCCTCCCAATGTCATGGAATCATAGAATTGTCAGGGCTGGAAGGGATCCAAGGATCACCTAGCTTCAACCCCCCTGCCATGGGCAGGGACACCTCACACTAGATCAGATTGCTCAGAGTCACATCAAGCCTGGCCTTAAAAACATCCAAGGATGAGGCTTCCACTGCCTCCCTGGGCAACTTGTCCCAGTGTTTTGCCACCCTCATGCTGAAGAACTTCTTCCTAACACCCAATCTGAATCTATCCACTTCTAGTTTTGCTCCATTTTCCCTAGCCCTATCACTACCTGACACCCTAAAAAGTCCCTCACCAGCTTTCCTGTAGGTTTGCTTCAGATACTGGAAGGCCACAATAAGGTCTCAGAGCCTTCTCCTCTCCAGATTGAACAGCCCTAGACTGAACTCTACCAGTCTGTCTTGGCCACCTTGAGACTAATAGCTGTGGGAGCAGAGTGAGGAGACAAAAAACCCAAACCGGTCCTTGACATTACACAAGCACCGCTCAGCTGTAGCCAAAACACTGTTGTGTTATCAACACTAATTTAGTCACAAATCCAAACCACACCACCATACCAGGCTGCTATGAAGAAAATAAACTCAATTCCAGCCAGACCCAACACAGCTAAACAGTTCCATATTTCTCTGTTTTTCCTCATGGGAGAGATGCTCCAAATATCTTTGTGGTCCTTCACTGGACTTTCTCCAATATATACATGTCTCTCTTGTACTGAGTAGCCCAGGGCTGGACCTCATGTGTCTTACCAAGGCTGAGCAGAGGGAAAGGACCATATCTCTCAACCTACTGGCAATGCTGTGCCTGATGCAGTCCAGGAGGCTATTGGCCTTCTTTACCACAAGGACACGTTGCAGCCTCGTGGTGAACTTGGTGTCCATCAGGATACTCAGCTCCTCTGCAAAGCTGCTTTCCAACTGGTCAGTCCTCAGCATGTACTGGTGCATGGGGGTCCGTAAAACAGCTACCTAAGGTGGCCTAACAAGAGACACAGTGGTGCAGTTTCTCTAGTGAGAGGGCTCATAATGTCCAAACAGAACTAAAAAAAAAAAAAACCAAACAAAACTGTCCTACATACCTTGCTGGATACTTTCTGCACACAAGGAGGTGATGGCTTTGATTGAAAACTTCTTCACTGTTTCTGTAGAGAGCAGACTTGCAGCTCCTGGCTAGACTTCATGTTCACTGAGGATTCAGCTTACCAGTAGCACCATGGTTCTCTCTCTTTCAATAACTTCAGAGTACTGGACAAAGGCTAATCACAGGAAGTTCAATATGGACAAGTGCAGGGTCCTGCATCTGGGCAGAAACAACAGCAGGCACCAGTACAGATTGGAGGCTGCCCTGCTGGAAAGCAGCTCCCTGAAGAAAGAGCTTGGAGTCCTGGTGGACAGCAAGTTCTGCATGGGGCAGCAATATGCCCTTGTGGCCAAGTGTGACGGTTTGGGAGTTCCCCGCCCCCCACACTTGTAAAATGACCCAGACTAGAAACTCAGCTGGCTGGAAGTTAAAAGATGAAGCTCTATTTACAGCTCAGCACAATATACAAGCAGATATATACATTATATACAGGAATATTTACAGAAATATACAAGGTAAAGGTAATACAGAAACACAACACCCCTCCCAGAAATCAGAGACCCCAGGAGGGGCTCCCAACCACCCTTCCACCTTCTCCCCACCCCTATACCTTACCCCAAGGTCTGCCCCACACAAGGTGAATTTTGGAGGATTGGCCGGGGGGGTTAGAAGAAAAAGTGGTTAGTGAGGTTACTCGGCAGAGAGGAGAAGCCAGAAGCTGCTAGACAGCCCGAGACGACAAGCCCGACTGACTTATCTTCGTTTTGAGTTCTTATTCCTAAACATCTCAGCAAGCCTATGAGTGAAGCAGACATCACCATTGTTTCCTTTTCACAGCCTATAATTTTCTCTATTAAAATATTCCAATTAGCTCAAACCAGCACACCAAGACAGCAAATGACATCCTGTGGTGCACCAAGAAAAGTGTGTCCAGCAGGGCTAGGGAGGTTCTTCTTCTCCTCTTCTCTGCCCTGGTGAGACTACACCTGGTGTACTGTGTTCGGTTTTGAGCTCCCCAGTTCAAGAGAGACAGAGACCTGCTGGAGAGAGTCCAACAGAGAGCCACGAGGATGACTGAGGGACTTGAGCATCTCCCCTATGAAGAGAGACTGAGAGCTCTGGGGCTGTTTAGTCTAGAGAGAAGAAGAGAACAGAAGACTGAGAGGGGATCTGATCAATGTCTATAAATATCTGTGAGGTGGGTGTCACGTGGAGGGGGGGCAATCTCTATTTGGTGGTGCACAGCAACAAGACAAGAAACAATGGATACAAACTTGACCACAGAAGGTTTCACCTCATCATGAGGACTAACTTCTTTAGAGTGAGGGTGACAGAGCCCTGGAACACGCTGCCCAGAGAGCTTGTGGAGTCTTCTTCTCTGGAGACTTTCAACACCTGCCTGGATGCATTCCTGTGCAGACTACCCTAGAGGATCCTGCCTTGGCAGGGGGGGTTGGACTCAATGATCTTTGGAGATCCCTTCCAACCTCTAACATTCTGTGATTCTGCCGATTAGTGATCCTGAAAGTCAATCTCTTTGCATCTAGCATGTTTTGCTTTGCACAAGTTAATTCAGAGACCTATAAAAGTATGCCAGGCTTTGCTGCCTATTAAAAAAATTAATGTCTGTTTTTCATGAGGTTTGGGTGATTAGAAAATACTGTATATTGTATGTAACTGATGCTATGTCCATGGCAAAAGAATTCAAATTTTGATAAGGTCAGAGGTTTGAATGATGATTGACTCCCACAGGACCTATCTGCAATATTTACAAAGAAGAAAATAAGGGTTTCAGGGGTCTCATGCTTCAGATATGAGTTTTTCCCTAATTTCTGAGAATCAAAGGCAACATCTGAGTTCAAGCATTACATTCGATATGAGAAGGATTTATATCTAGCCCTTCTGTTGACACAGAGGCCATTCACAGAAGCAGGAGGTAGTGGTAATTCAGGAGCCAACAATCATGATTTCATTACCTTTGTTCTGTGTAACTAGAACAGAGTCCAAACCAGTAAACTATATACATCCTCGGGGTTTGGAAAGGACACACTTTCTACCAAGCTGAAAACAATTGACTGAAGTCATTTGGGAGATGACTCTAAAAAGAAAAATTTTAATTAGAAGATATTTAAGAATATTTCACTAAATGCTAAGAAAGCCACAATACCACAATTGGGAAACAAGGCTGTGCTGGTTGCAAAATAACCTGACTTAAAAGAAGCATAAAACAAGTTTTCCTCCTTCTCCTTCTCCTTCTCTTTCTCCTTCTCCTCCTCCTCCTCCTCTTTCTCCTTCTTTTTTTCTTCTTTTTAAGAATAAATTAGTTAAAGGATTAACTGATAACAATAAATATTAATTAGGAACTATGAACCGTGAAAAGACAATAAGAAGACTCACAAGTAGAATTTTATGCCTGGGTCCCTAAGAACAACAAAAAGGACTTTCCTTGATAGACCAACCAGAGAAGAAGCCTAACCATGGTGCCAGTTTATTATCACAGAATCACAGAAGGTTAGGGGCTGGAAGGGACCTCAAGAGATAAAGAGATCATCCCGTCCATGCCCTCTGCCAGAGCAGGATCACCTAGAGCAGATCATACAGGAATGCCTCTAGATGGGTCTTGAATATCTCCATAGAGGGAGACTTCACAACCCCCCTGGGCAGCCATTATTGGTGGCTTTGCAGCTGTAACAAGTGATTTATTCTGTATTTGGGAAGAGGGCCTGTGGAGAACAACTCTCTCCCAAGTCCTTTGCGAACACATTTGACCTCGAAGACTTAGATCCTCCCATATCTTTTTTTGTCACTGTTTTTCTTTTCCACACTTAACCAGTCATGCCACTTTCTACCTCATTTTCATCTCATAGGCCACTGCCTGGAAGGCAAAACATAAGGCTAACTTGTTACCTTACTCATGTAGCCTTCAGATAAATCTCCTACCTTCAGAAGTCAGATGAGTTCCAGCACCTTTCTGAAAGAAAACCAAGACCCTGGCAAGTGTCTACTGATGCCACTTTTTGCCCAACTTTGAGTGATGCCAGGAGAATCACTAGAGCTCCCCAAATCCATCAGTCCTTTCCCTGACTGAGATGTATACATCCCTTTGGAGAGGGTACTGTGACTCATCCTGATCCAGATAGGTTAGCATAAAACAGACTCTGCTACAATTTTTTAGGTCTCAAGGCTATGAGGCCACTATGTTGCTGTCTATCACAAATGACTGGTTATGGTGTCATACCAGTGCCAAGAGATCATACCAGTGCAAAGGTGAATTAGAAAGAGGATAAATTAGGTGTAAATGAAGGTGGAAGGATCACTCTCAAATGACTTTCCAGTACTGCAAGGTCCTCCAGTCAACATGCAGTCACTGGTTTTTCAGCAACGACAATATGAGAGAAAACAGGGTGTGGAGAGTCCCAGAAACTACACAGACACCAAGAAACATTATCTGACTCCAATGGGCACTAGCTGGATCTTATCTCCTCTGTTGGTCAATGTTCCTTCCCACAAAATCCTGTAGGAATCTAGGTTTCCAAGTCTCCTAAATGTTGTGTTCCTCATTTCTGTGGTACGGCACAATTCATGGGGCAGATAAGGGTAAAAAAATCTGTTCAGCTAACAGGACAGGACTTCTCCAGGAAACATTCACAGGGCTGAACCTCATGTAGAGCTCAGCTGTGTGGCTTCTCATGATCCCTTGGCAAAGAGCACAGGTTTGAACACAATGTTTTGTACTTTCTGAGACTGTGTCCTACAGCTGGGTCACAGGATGCTCTAAAGTGGGGTGCTCTCAGTCCCCTGTGTTGAAACAGTTTCTATTTGCTTGGAGATTCAGAACTGAGCTGTAACAATCACTACAGGCTATCTGGTCAGCCTACTAGATTAAGGCAGGGGGAAGCTGAAATGGTGTGTACCTACCTACACAGGTACATTTGCTATTGGAAGGTGCTTTTCCTCTGAGAAAAAGCCATTATCTGAAGCTTTGCAGCAGAACAAGGCTAGTTGGATTTCCTCCTCCAGTTTGCCATCATCCAAAACAGGAGGCATTATGACTGTGTTAAAAAGGGAATCAGACGATTATTACACTGTTCTTCTAGATTTATCACACGTGGTGAAGGGAAACAAACAATTCACCTAGTGTTACCTCTCACTGAAATCACTCTTCACTTTTTATTTTTCTTTTTAATGTTGCAAGTTTGCAGATTTGCAGGCTCATATGTAGTTTACACTCAGACATATCCCCAGCTATCCTCAGCTTCCTCAGGCAATCTCCCTTCCCTTTGACTTCCCCACTTTCCTTCCAAGTAAAAATGTCCTTTGTCCATGTTTTTATTAGCACTTTAAAAAAATTCGTAAAGAGCACGGAATCACAGAAATTAGAGGTTGGAAAAGACCTCCAGAAACTATTGAGTGCAACCCCCCCTGCCAAAGCAAGATCTCCTAGGGTAGTCTGCACAGGAATGTATCCAGATGGGGTTTGAAAGCCTCCAGAGAAGGAGACTCCATAACCTGTCTCGGCAACCTCTTCCAGTGTCTCACCAGCCTCACTGTAAAGGACTTCCTCCTGACATCCAGTTTCAATCTCCCCTCTGACAGTTTAAACCCATCACTCCTTGCCCTGTCATTACAAGACCTTGTAAATAGTCCCTCCCCAGTCCTCCTGTAGGCCTCCTTCAGATACTGGAAGACCACTACAAGGTCTCCTCAAAGCCTTCTCTTCTCCAGGCTGAAGAGCCCCAACTCTCTCAGCCTGTCCCTACAGCAATGATCCTCCAGCCCTCTGATCATCTTTGTGGCTCTCCTCTGGACCCACTCCAGCACTTCCATGTCCTTCCTGTGCTGGGGGCTCCAGAACTGCACACAGTACTCCAGATGGGGTCTGACGAGAGCAAAGGGGCAGAATCCCCTCCCTTGCCCTGCTGGCCACACTGCTCTTGATGCAGCCCAGGACTCGGTTGCTGTCTGGGCTGCATGCGCACACTGCAGGCTCACGTTGAGCTTTTCATCAATCCAGACCCCCAGGTCCTTTTTCCTCAGGGCTGCTCTCCAGCCATTCACTACCCAGCCTCTGTCTGTGCTTGGGATTGCACCGACCCTGATGCAGGACCTTACACTTGGCCCTGTTGCATTTCATGAGGTTGGCCTGGGCCCACCTTTCCAGCCTGTCCAGGTCCCTCTGATTAGCATCCTCTAGCAAGCTTGGAAGTTAAGAGCAGCTTGGAAGTTTGTGAGTGGAAACTAGAGACTGCTGCAGTGCACTGAACCAGCAAACCACAGGTTCATAGAAAATGCAGAGGCAAATTAAAGTTTAAAAAAATGCAAGGATTCATTTACAAGAAACAAAGGGATGGATTGCACAGAGTAAGGGAATAAACATGCTCCTAAGCAATATCCCTTGGATATTGCCACTTTCAGTTTTCTGGAAAACAGTTTTCTTCTATACATCCACCTAAAAAAAACCAGAATTATTTTCTACGCAGTGTAAATTTTACCTGTATAAATGGTTCAGGAGATGATTGCTTTCACTAACTGAAAAGGCTTTTGGAATATCATAAGGAATGATCTTGAGAAAAACGTCACCTTATCCTTAGACGTAAGCCCTAGGCAGAGGGCAGTCCTTCACCCCATGCCCCATGGTCACCACAAAGGCCCTCAGTTCCTTTTGGGAGTGGGCAAGCAATCCCACAGATACAGCAGTAGGGCAGCCATTCTCTGGCTGCATGTCCAAGGGACCTTGGAGGAGAATCGAAGCTCCTTCATGTCTGAGGTAAGGACATGAATATCCACAGCTGCAAGTAGTAAGCAAGCAAAAGCAATCTGAAATAGGAAACTAAGTCAGTCCTGTCTTCTTCAACAGAGAAAACATACAGGGGTGCTCCAGTCTGTTGTCAGGAAGGTATGAATACCTATCAGGTACATCATGCAGGGTGGAAAGTGCCTCTGTATCTAATCCAAGCATGGCTTTTTTTCTTATCTTTCCTCTGTCTGTGCTGTTTATGCTCTTTCTATTTGGTACTTCCACTTCTTACTCTCCACTTACCCTGGCTGGCACCAGTAGGGCTTTGGAGTATGGTAAACACCAAGACTATATATAGACATGAGGGTGGTGAGCACTTCCACCATGCCAAGTACAACCTCTTGTCACCCGCAGAACCAAAACCAAAACACTTCTCCAGTTCTCTGCGTGAGTATTTGTGCCTTAGCACAACATTGAGAGGAGAGAGCAGAAGCGGTATCTTCCAGGGCCAAATATTGTAGAGGTTAACATCTTGTAAAAGTGACAGCAAAGAGGGGATGTGAATTCAGAAGCTATTGTGAGAATATGCAATACTGAAATTCAGTAGGACATTTCCTTGCTGAATTGTATTTTCCCACCCTTGGATCAAATTTCTTTAAAGCTGATTGCCTAAGTATGCTTCTTAAGCTTAAAAGCTTGTTGCACCTGTCCACCCAGCATAGCTTCCATGTGCAGCAGCAGCAGCATATTAAAGATGCAGAACACATCAGGAACTCCTTTCCTGATCACCAAGAAAATTCAGCTGCTAAATCCACTGCCCCATATCAGTTTCTTCACTGCATGAAACACAATCCCCTTTGATGTAAAGTTTAGGGAGCTTTTAGTGTCTTAAAGGATCTATCTAATGGAAAATGTGAATATCACGTTCATTGCTTGGAGCATTGACCTCTCTTTCTGGAGTGATTCTTCCTGATATGCAAAAGAGTCAAGTGCAAATTCCACACTGGTAAGAAAAGTCCAGAGGAAATGTAGTCAATAAAACCCCACCTCATTGATGCTTTGTCTGCTCATAGCTTTGGTGCAGTTTTATGTGAGCTTCAAAAGCATAATAGTTATTCTAGGAAACAGGATATTGTCTACATATCCCTTCAAAATACCTTCACTTCTAGTCCTGTGTGACTAGGTCACTGCAGCTAAGCTGTAGAAGTTACCTAAAGAAAATCCAAGAACTTTCAAACTTACGTAGCCTCTCAGAAAGAGAATAGTGGAAAGGAGAGCAGTGCTGGTTTCTTTTCCAGCCATGGGTTGACATCTGAAGATATATGTGATGCAGCACAAAGGCCCCTTTGGAAGCAGCTCACAGAGTTATAAGATAAGCCTTGCTGCTCACTGTGTAATCTGCCAGCTCTTCTTAGGCCACAAGGTGGGAACTTCTGGACCAGCTCCTTACAGTTCTGGACTAGCTTCCTTGCAGTTTGTTTCCCAGAATGCATTATCTGAAACAAGTGAAGATCTAAATCTGCTTTCTGGAATAGGTCTCATCATTTGCTGTTTGGTGCTTGGGAGCAAGGCACCAGTTCTAGACAGCGGAGGGAGAGAAAACCTCTGCCTCCAAGCTTCAATGCAGTAAGGAGATAGGAGTACTCTGAAAACGGTGATGAGAGATATTTGTCCTTGAAACATCCTCAGATGCATTTCAGATAGCAAAGAACTGTGAGCTGAAAAAGGAAGACATATGTAGACGAAAAAGACAAGCTGCTTTAGCCATCTCCGAGTTGAGGTGCTGGACAGGACTCAACAGACAAGCAAACCAGATGAATATGTGAGAAAAAAATAATAACTTGACTTGGTTTTTATTTTTTCTGTCATTCTTCAGAATTATTTTCTTTCTGTTTCTTCTACTGCCACGTTGAAGGACACCTCCTCTCCTGGCATAATCTTTCCTCACCTCCCCTACTCAAATTCCAGTCATGCCTTGTGATGGCTTTTCTTCTCTCTTGTCCCAATGCTCCTGGTACTTTGTATATTAAGTAGAGTCCTTATGCTGATAAATTTCCTGTCGGTGGCATTGTGAAATACTGAATAACATCAGAAACTTTTGCTGAATGGAGCAAATAGTTGGCTCCAAGTCAGAAACCTTTCTGTTGAGCCCAGGATGCCTGTGAGCAACAACAACAACCACCAAGTAGCTATTAATTGGGCAGCTCATTTTTTTGCTGCTCTGAGCCTTCAGAGTCCAGTTAGCAAAAGCCAGAAGCCTGCCTGTTCCATGTTCAGACAAACCTACTCTTTACAGAAAGGCACGAGTTTGTTGTGTGCCAGATGAAGGGAGGAACAAATTTCTCCTCCCTTCTCTAACAGTGAAGTTTGGGGAACAAAAAGAACCCTACGCTACTGAAAAATAAAATACCAGTCAACTGAGATGTCAAGTGAGCTAGGAAGATGGGGTTTTTATAATATAGAACATGTGATTTGACTTCACAGGGTCACAGGATGTTAGGGGTTGAAAGGGACCTCTGGAGATCTTCGAGTCCAACCCTTCTGCCAGAGCAGGACCATAGAATCTAGCACAGGTTGCACAGGAACACATCCAGACAGGGCTGGAAAGTCTCCAGAGAAGACTCCACAACCACTCTGGGGAGCCTGTTCCAGTGTCCTGTCACTCTTACAGTAAAGAAGTTCTTCCTCATGTTGAGGTGGAACTTCCTGTGCTGTAGTTCACCTCCACTGCCCCTTGTCCTATCATAGGGCACAAGTGAGCAGAGGTTGTCCCTTCCTCCCTGACCCCAGCCCTCATCTATTTCTATCCATTTATTAGATGCCCTCTCAATCTTCTCCTCTGCAGACTAAACAGTTCCAGATCTCTCAGCCTTTCCTCATAAGGCAGTGCTCCAATCCCTTCATTATCCTTGTAGCCCTCCATTGGACTCTCTCAAGTAGATCCTTGCCTCTCTTGAATTGGGGACCCCAGAACTGAATGCAATATTCTAGATGGGGCCTCTCTAGGACAGAGTAGAAGGGGAGGAGAACCTCCTTCAATCTGTTTAGATTAGACAATGTAAACACGGTAAAAATACAAACTGAAAATGTTCCATTTAAAAAGTGAGTGTGAGGTGCTGCTAACACTGCTAGACTTTTCCCCCCTTTATTTCACTTTCACTAACTAAATCTAGCAAAATCCACCTAGAATGTTTCAAATCCCTTCATTACAAAATATTAGCCCATCTTTTCTATCAGCCCTGTACTCCACTCTCTGGGATGAAATCAGCTTTGTACTTTTATACAGGATCACAGGCTGTTAGGGGTTGGAAGGGACTTCTGGAGATCATCAAGTCCAATCCTTCTGCCAGAGCAGGATCACAATCTATACTCATATCATCTGTTAGTGATTAATGTACCAGTAAGCAGTGCTCAACATCCTACTGCCAGCTCCCTTTTTTTTCTTTTTCTTTTTTTTTTTTTTTCTCACAAGTGTTAGAGATCTCTGCAGAGACCTACAGAGACCTTCCCCTGTATACCTCTTTAGTTTTCTTACACAGAGCTCCATGACTGCCAGGGGAAGGGGTTTTGCTCATGAGATTTGTTGTGTTTTTCCATTCACCTCTCAACAGCCACAAATGATGGTCCAATTTCTTCTAAACTGTCTGTTCTTAAGCACTCTGATCATAGACTAAAACCTAATGCAGTAAATCAGGGTGGCCCAGCAGCAGCTGCCACTGTGGTTGCCTGCCAGTTTCGGGACACCCATTCCACAGCAGGCTTTGTTATTGGTGATAGTGGTTCCTGGCTGGCTGACTGACTGCTGATGGGAACCTCCTTTCCCACAAATCCTCTTTCTTTCTCTGTTGCTCTGTTCAGTCTCCCACAGACACTGCTATGCTCTCTAGCTCATGGGTCTAAGTCACTAAAGGATGTTGAGAAGATAAAGCCAAGGAAGGAGATTTCCTGTACTTTGGCCTTAAAATCATATTTTCTGGTGAGAAGATACAGAATAGGGCAGTGTTCCCAGCTTCAGGAGCTGTTTTCCATCTCCTCCAAAGAAAGCAGCAATGATGTAGATGGAAGCAACCCACAGATCAGTTGTCCTAGCTGAAAAGCTGGGCAGAACCCACAGCTCAAGGTGGAAGCTTGGCCTGATTTACAGGTACACTATGCTCAAGGAGGACAGGAAAAGAGTATCTTGCTCTCATATCTCAGCTCCCTTCAATAGGATCAAGCATCTACCGAACACTGAGGGAAGGAGTCCATCCTTTCTCATCTAAGACCACTGTTTTAAGGCAACTAAGGACCTGAGCTGACATGCTCTTCCCATCCTGAGGTGGCCTTAACTTAAAGCAAGAGCCTGCAGTGCAAGCAAACTAAAAGTCTGAAACATTGCCTATGATTTCAAAAGCCAAGAAGAGAGCCTGGCAGTACATCCCAGACAACATACTCATATTGTAACACTTATTCTGAGAGTAATAACCTCAGAGTTAGAGTACACAAGACATTCTCTACTCTAGTCCATTTCTGCATGGGAATAGTGAGCAAAACAACATGAAGAATATGTTTAATCTGTAATGATCTACATATGTGGATGGCAGAGCTTGAAAATCCTTTGGGCACATGTTCTGCCTGACAGAAAAGCAGGCAGGATTTACTCTCTGCTCTGTGATCCTGGATGGAGCTTAAAAGCTGGTGAATAATCACGATGCAATTTAGCAGTCCCATTTCCAACTGGTCAGTCTGTTGTGTGAGAAAATGAAAAGATCAAAGAAGAAAATCCTTTCTATTTCTATATGTTGGCTCTTTTCATCATCATCAAAGTACCGTCAATCAAAGCTTTCCGTACTCTCCATCAGGACCTCAGAGAAGAACACATCTCTGAAAGAAAAAAATAACTGCATGTCACTGTAACTCACTATTCAAATAGCCAATTCTTACCGCAGCAAAATTGCAGTGCCTCCATCTTCTCTGAGCAGCAGTGAAACAGCAGTGATGAAACACACTGGCAGTGAGTGATTTCAACCTGCAGCTAGTTCTGCAGCAGCATTGGTTGTGTGGTAATCCCCCAACATGGCTAGTATTTTAGTGGGGTGATTGCAGTGAGTCTTAGACATGTACTTCACCTGTTTTCTAAGAAAATGAAGCAGAGCACAGGTCACTGTACAGAAAGGGAAAAGAGGAGCCATGCTCACTTTAAACCTCTCCAAGCTGAAACCTCACTCCCACCTTCCTTCAAGTTTCCTCAGTTTCCAGGTCATCTTGCTCCGAAAAAAAGTCATCTTCACAAGGGAGGTCAGTTATTTGCTGGTGTGAATTCGAACAACTATTAGTTCCTCTATTTCAAAGGACTCATCACAGAATCATAGAATGTCAGAGGCTCGAAAGATCATCCAGTCCAACCCTCCTGCCAGAGCAGGGTCACCTATACCAGATCACACAGGAACACAACCAGGCAGGTTTTGAATATCTCCAGAGAGGGAGACTCCACAACATCCCTGGGCAGCCTGTTCCAGTGTTCTGTCACCCTCACAGTGAAAAACTTCCTCCTCATGTTTAAGTGAAACTTAAACAGTGAAAAACTTCTTCTTCATGTTTCCATAGAACCTCCTATGCCTCAGCTTCCATCCATTGCCCCTTGTCCTGTCATCAGGCATCGCCAAGCAGAGCCTGGCTCCATCCTCCTGGCACTCACTGTTACATATTTATAAACATTCATGAGGTCACCTCTCAGTCTCCTCTTCTCCAAGCTAAAGACCCCCAGCTCCCTCAGACTCTCCTTGTAAGAGAGATGTTCCATTTCCTTAATCACCTTTGTGGCTCTGTGCTAGACACTCTCAAGCAGTTCTATGTCCTTCTTGAACTACGGGGCCCAGAACTGAACACAGTACTCCAGATGTGGCCTCAACAGGGCAGAGTAGAGGGCCAGGAGAACCTCTCTCTACCTACTAGCCACACCTCTTCTAATACACCCCAGAATGGCATTGCACGTCCTGGCCACAAGAGCACATTGCTGGCTCATGGTCAACCTCCTATCAACTAGGAACCCCAAACCCTTTTCCCCTTCACTGCCTTCCACAGATCAGTCCCCAACCTGTACTGATACCTGGGTTGTTCTTTCCCAGATGCAACACTCTACACTTGTTCATTGAATTTCTCCCTGTCCAACCCTCCAGCCTGTCCAAGTCTTGCTGAATGGCAGCACAGCCTTCTGGTGTGTCAGCCATTCCAGTCAGTTTGGTGTCATCAGCAAACTTGCTGACAGTGCACTCTGTGCCCTCATCCAGGTCACTGATGAATACATTAAACAGTGTCATGGACAGAGCCATTTTACATGTCCATATGCTAAGAAAACACACGTAGAATCTCCACAGGGATAACAGCTTTGGGAAAACTTTTTATCTTCTGATGAGGTGAAAAATAGACATAAAGGGAGGAAAAAAGGGAAGTTGTGGCTGGTTCATAACAGAAATGTAAGCTGTCAAAAATGGTCTTGTTCATCTTGAAATGTTGCACTCAAGTATTTTCAGTTTACTGGAACAGAAATAAATCATTCAGCCCTTTCCATAATTTCTGCTTGAAGCCTGGAGGCACATGCAGAACTTGTGCAAGATTAGGAAGAAATAAATATTAAATGGAAAGATGAGTAAATGGAACATTGCAGCCAGGTCAGGGACCACTGTGCAGGTTTTCTTATCAACTCTAGAAAATGTTCTTGATACATTTGGGCATGAGAGAAGGAGAGAAAAAAACAGGCAGGCAGAACAAAAGAAAGGAGGGAAGGAAGAATGGAAGGAAAGAATGAAAGAACAGAAAGCTTTCGGTCTGTCAGTTTTATTAATGAGGGCATCAAGCTGTTTGCCACAGAGACACTGAAGGAGGACATATTTTGCTAGAGACCAGCAACAGCTTATGGGATCACTAATCAGTGTTAGCACGATCAACACTGCATGATAACCTGCTAACAGGTGACCACAATGACAAAACCCCACCACCTGACCATACAAACTGTGTACTTACAGCTTCCTTAGGACAAGGACTCTTCAAATTCATTTTTTTCCTGATACTGAACTTCAGCAAATACCAGTCTTGCATGTTGTATTGTTCAGGTCCCTCTAACAATCCTGAAGAGCTGCACGTGGCTTCAGAGACCAGAGACTGTCATCTTCTCTGAAGGCTGCAGCCTTGAATGTTGCCAATTCCTATACCAGGAGGGGAATGGTCAGAGCAAGCTTCTTACTTTCATTCCAATAGCAGTCAATGTTCACCATACAGACTGGTAATACCCATGAGGTAACAAACAGAACAGCTGAGAGGTTCTTCTCCCACTCTGCTCTGCCATGGAGAGAGATCACATCTGCAATACTGTGCTACTGTGCCCAGTTTGGGGCTCCCCAATTCAAGAGAGACTGGGACCTGCTGGAGATTGTCTAACGGAGAACCATGAGGATGACTGGGGGACTTGAGCATCTCCCCGTGAAGAGAGACTGAGAGACCTGAGGCTGTTTAGTCTGCAGGAGAGAAGACTGAGAGGCGATCTGATCAATGTCTATAAACATCTGAGGGGTAGGTATCAAGTGAAGGGGGGTAATCTCTTTTTTGTGGTGCACAGGAGCAATGGATACAAGGAGCAACAGGTACAAATTTGAATGCAGAAGGTTTCACCTCAGCACAAGAAGAAACTTCTTTACGGTGAGGGTGACAGAGCCCTGGAACAGGTTGCCCAGAGAGCTTGTGGAGTCTTCTTCTCTGAAGACTTTCAAAACCCACCTGGATGAATTCCTGTTTGGCCTACCCTAGGTGATCCTTCTTTTGGCAGGGGGCTTGGACTTGATGAACTCTGGAAGTCCCTTCCAAACTGTAACATTCTGTGATTCTGTGACCCACAGTAAATATGAAATGTATATTTAAATTATATAATTCAACCCTTTTTCTTATTAATCTAAAGAAATAAGCCCCTGCTTGAGATTGTTCCCTGCACACAGCTCTATTCTCTTTCCACATACTAACTGCATAATGTAAAATCTAACCACACAGAAGTGCTGGGGTCCAGGTCTCCCTCATAGACATGAGTGGACCGGATCTCTAGGACAGACTTTTGACATTCTTCATGATTCGCAGCCTTTACAGTGGATGCACAAAGCCATCTATAGCTATTTTTCAAACAAGGCTATCACCCGTAACTTTGGAACAGATCAATATATTCCTCCCTTTTCAACTCATGATGCCACAGTCTACAGGATGAAACCCACCTATCCTGTGTAGATGGCACAGAGCCACATCCCCACATCCTGGAACTGCAGTATCACCACCTCAACAAAAGGCATGGAAAATGTCCCCATGTACCCTAAAATGGGCAACCCTCAACAATGAAGACATTTGTTCATCAGGAGGGTAACTATTGGTTGAAACTGTTCAAGACCAAGGCCTCTGGTCATGAACATCACTGGCCATACAAAGATAAAACAAGTTTTGAGGATAAAAGTCATGCCTTTCTTTGAAGCGTATCTGAAAGTAATGGAGACTGAAAGTAACCACTTGCTAAATTTCCCCTGATGTTGTTGGGCTAATTACACTCGGTCAGAGCTAGAAATGACCACACTCTTTTTATTTGGTTTGGCTAATTTGGTTGATTTAATGACCAAAATCAGTCCGTTTCTGACTCTGCCCAGGCACATCAAGATTTGCCCTGAGTTGAAATCCATTATTAAGTGACGGGTTGCAGCTCTAGGTGTGACAGACAAATCTTAGAGTTAGAGTCAGTTTTTCAGCTTGATTCAACTGGACATTTGCTCACACGTGGACTAGCCAAGGGACACGGAAGTGGCATAAGCAAAGGCAGAGCTCTAGGTGCTCTGGGAGTGCTAAAGCCAAAGAGGGAAATGTCACTGCATAGAGCATGCGCAAAAATAAGACACTCAGGACAGGCAGGGGGTACTGAAATCCAGCTCCCAGTGTAGGCAAGTGATCCTTCAGGGTACAGGATCCACACATGACAGACCTGAATATGTTCTTTCTTCAAACTCTAGAAGCCTGAAACATGCATGGATTCAACAGTAAGGTCTCCAGGGTAGGGCAGCAAGCTGGCAAGTACCTGAGAGGAGGTACTCATCAGTGTAGTTTTGTTTTGTTTTTACAGAAGTTGGACAAAAAATAATTTTTTTCTTTCAACTGACAGCATGGAACAGCTCAGCTTCAGTATTTATGACAGAAATATTTTCTGTCATAGGAAAATATCCTCTATCTGAAGAAAACTTCCTTCAGCTGCCAGCCACCTGAATTGTGTTTGCCAGCCTATCCTACAGAGACACAATTCCTTATAGCATGAAGAAGGAGCCTTTGGAGTGTTTAATGTACTGCTCCTGGACTGCTTCCAAAGATACACTGTTAGTCTATTTCTGCACTTTGGGATCACTACTCAAGGTTAGCAAGTTTACTAAGAGAAGTCAAATAGAGCAGAGAGGCTGCAATGTGAAGTCATAGAATAATAGAACTGAATCATAGCATTGTCAAGGTTGGAAATTACCTCAAGGATCATATAGTTCCAAATCCCCTGCCATGGACAGGGACACCTCACACTAGATCAGGTTATTCAGAGCCACATCCAACCTGCCCTTAAAAACTTCCAGGGATGGGACTTTCACCTTTCCTGGGCAACCTGTTCCAGCGTCTCACCACCCTCATGATGAAGAACTTCTTCATAATATCCAATCTGAATCTACCCACTTGTAGCTTTGCTCCACTCCCCCAAGTCCTATCACTACCCAACATCCTAAAAAGTACCTCACCAGCTTTCCTGTAGGCCCCTTTCAGATACTGGAAGGCCACNGGTCTAACCTCTAGCAGTTAGTAATAGTGCATCTTCATAGTCCGATGTGCATCTTCATAGTCGGATGTGCGTCTTCATAGTCCGATGTGCATCTTCGTAGTCCGATGTCTCAGCACTGTTACAGAAGATGCAATCATGTCTCCTAAACTGCAGTTGTGCCACACCCCACCAACTCTCCGTTTGTCACACCAACCTGGACGTTCAGCAGTGATGTTGGATAGCCTGTCTGTCACAGAATCACAGAACATTAAAAGTTGGAAGGGAGCTCCACAGATCACTAAGTCCAACCCCCCTGCCAAGGCAGTATCTCCTAGTGCAGTCTGCGCAATAACGCATCCAGGCAAATTTTGAGTCTCTAGGGGAGACTCCACAACCTCGCTGGGCAGTGCTCTGTCATCCTCACTGTAAAGAAGTTTCTCCTCATGTTGAGGTGAAACCTTCTGTGTTTCAGTTTGTACCCATTGTTCCTTTTCTTACTACTGTGCATCACTAAAAAGAGATTGCTCCCCTCCACTTGACACCCACCCCTTAGATATTTATAGACATTGATCAGATCCCCTCTCAGTTTTCTCTTCTCCAGACTAAATAGCCCCAGGTCTCTCTGTCTCTCTCCTTAGGGGAGATGCTCAAGTCCCCCAGTCATCTTTGTGGCTCTCCCCAGCAGGTCCCTTTCTCTTTTGAACATGATGGCAGAAGCAGCATCTCTTTCTCATGAGTGGAACAGACACTTTCCAGTCTGCATGGAAACCAGAGACTCCACACTGGCTAGTGGGGATGGAGAACTTGCCAGGCAACACCAAGTGATCTGTCCCTCTGCTAAATGGGCAATAATCCATCTCTTCCTTCTGGAGAAAGAGCTTTTCTCCACGAGCTCTAGGGGCCAGACAGTGAGCAGTATTGTTGCAGCTGGGTGAAAAGGTTATCAGTGCAGAGGAAACAGTATAAGAAATTGTCATACACAGTAATCTGGAGTCCCAAAGGGCATGATATCTAATGCAGCTGACTGGCAGTATGAGAAACAGCAGAAGACTATCATGCTTACAGCTGTAACCTAGTGCAGATGAAGCCAAGCAATAGACCTATGTTTATTTTAAAAACAAAAACAAGCAAACAAAATCAGTTCCATGAAAGAATACAATTAGGTGAGTAAGGAAAGCTGCAATTATAAGTTCCAGTTGTAAAACAAGTTGAAGATTTCTGACCCCTGGTGTTTTGGGGCCTTGAACTACAAGGTCACACCTTGTAAGGCTTCACTCAGCTCTCGTCTCCCTGAACACAGGTGACAGGTTGTATGCAAGCTGGAAATCACAGGCCATGCAAAGCAGTAATATTGGACTCCTACTCCTATAGCTGCATGGTCACTAGAGTACTTACCTACTTTTCCTGACAATAAATTTGCCTCCTCCTTGCTAGCCAAGCCCTTTCCCTCCACAGATTTCTCTGTTTCCTCCTGAGCCACAATGAGCAGTGTGCTGCAGGAGCAGAGCAGAACCACTGGGTGTGTCCAAATAAGGCTGAAAATGATGAGGAACTACTGCCTGCGTGTCCTTCGGGACTGCATAGGCTGTGTGAAGCACTGAACCTGGACTTTCACCCACACCTGACTCTCTGAGGGCCTGTGAGGCTTTCTTGCCTCCACCTGGAGTACCGTGTCCAGTTCTGGAGCCTCTGTTGCAAGAAAGAACTGGACGTGTTGGAATGTGTCCAGAGAAGGGCCACAAGGATGATCAGAGGGCTGGAGCTCCTCTCCTGTGGAGACAGACTGAGAGAGCTGGCGCTGTTCAGTCTGAAGAGGACAATGCTCCAAGGAGATCTTATTTTGGCCTTCCAGTATCTGAAGGGGGCTACAAGAGAATTGGTGAGGGACTTTTTTTAGGGTGTCAGGAAGTGATAGGACATGGGGAAATGGAGCAAAACTAGAAGTGGGTAGATTCAGATTGGCCATTCAGAAGAAGTTCTTCACCATGAAGGTGGTGAGACACTGGGACATGTTGTCCAGGGAGACGGTGGAAGCCCCATCCCTGGAATTTTTTTAAGGCCAGGCTGGATGTGGCTCTGAGCAACCTGATGTAGCATGAGGTGTCCCTGCCTGTGGCAAGTGGTTGGAACTGCATGATCCTTGAGGTCTCTTCCAACCTTGACAACTCTGTGATTCTGTGTTCCCATCTCCTGCCCCTGCAGAGGGTTTCTCCACCTTGTGGTGTCTCCCAAGAAAAGGGAGGCTGGTCAGCCTGGAAGGTGGGAACCACCAAGGAAGCAGAATCCACAGAGGCAAATCAGCACACAGCAGGAATCCCAGAGACAGCTACTGTTTCAGGCTCACATTTTCTGATGTTTATTATTCTTTTCATTCCTGGCCATATCTCCATTATTATTCTTTTCCTGTGATGGAAGAAATTTTGCTAATGAACCACGGTTTGTGGTTCCTGCTGTGCCTGTAGCTGTCCAAATCAGCACACTGCTGGTTTGCTGTGGATGAGCTGCCGGCCTGGTCATCCACCTCACTTCTGTGTGACATGCACAACCCAGACAAAATTGGGTGCCTGCTCCAAGAAAAGGCATACAAATTCCATTCATGACATACAATGTTAGAGAATCATGGAATTGTCGGGGCTGGAAGGGACCTCAAGGATCATCTAGTTCCAATCACCCTGTCACGGGCAGAGACACCTCATACTACATCAGGTTGCTCAGAGCCACATCCATCCTGGTCTTAAAAACCTCCAGGGATGAGGCTTCCACCATCTCCCTGGACAACTCATTCCAATGTCTCACCAGTGGACACATTGTAGCATCATGTGGCAGCCATTTCTACCAGATCAGCAGGGCTGCTCCTGACAAACCAGGTGCTGAGGAATTACATCCCCAGTGCTATAGTGGGTTGAGTGATACATACATCCACCACGTCCCCTGCAAACTGGTGCAAGCTGAGCTCACAGCACATGCAGGCTTTAGGCTGAGCTGGCAAGTCAGCTCCACACTGCAAAGCTGCAGAGAGCACACCAGGCTTTGCCTGGGGTTGCATGGCCACACCTACCCAGCAGTGGCTTGGCACACCTGTCAGTTAAGCAGCACTTACCAGCCTAGTTTTGAGGCAGTGTCACCGTACCTACAACTTCCTTTCAGAGACGGCTCAGAGCACAGGCCAAGAGAATCGCAGAATTAACCAGATGGAAGAAGAACTTTGAGATCATCAAGTCCAACCTATTACCCAACACCATCTAATCAACTAAACCATGGCACCAAGTGCTACATCCAGTCTCTTTTTAAACACTTCCAGGGATGAGAACTCCACCACCTCCCTGGGCAGGCCCATTCCAATGCCAATCACTCTTCTTCCTAACATCCAGCCTAAACTGGCCCTGGCACAGCTTGAGATTCCATCTTCTCATTCTGTCACTGGGTGC
>WBNM01035007.1:0-11534 GCA_013399055.1 Ramphastos sulfuratus
TTGGAGCTGGATGGTCCTTGAGATGTGCTCCAGCCCTGACAGTTCTGTGATTCTATGACTCCACTAGGGCAGCTTTTGGCCTGTTCAGGAGATTGGTTGACAGAGTGTCTTAGTTGGCATCCTGCAGGGCAGAGGAGTTGAAGAGGACTGGGAACTCTATATGGAGGCAGTCTGTAGGGTACAGGAAGAGGCCATCCTCAGGCTGAGGAAGGAGACCTGCATGTCTGAGCAGAGCTTTGGCTTTGGCTCAGGAGCCTTGGAAGAGGCAGCAGCCACTTGGCGGGGGGAGGTGTGAAGATGTGGCAAGACACTGCAGGGAGGAAGTTGGGAGGGTCAAAACCTGGCCTGAGCTTGCTCAGGGCACTGCTGTGGAAGGGAATCTCTCTCTCTCCATCATTTCCCTGCCTCACTGCTGAGGTCCTAGCAGCCTGTAGGTCAACAAATGTGATGCTCACCTGCAAGAAGTTCTGAAGGGAGGATCTGGGAGGCGATAGAACTGTGCCTCTGACTCTGGTGTTCACTGCCTCACTGCTGAGGTCCAGCAGCCTGAAGGACAATAAATGTGATGCTCACCTGCAAGAAGGGCTAGAAAAAGGATCTGGAGACTACAGAGCTGTGCCTCTGACCTCAGTGCCAGGGAAGGTCATGCAGCAAATTGTTCCAGTGGAGGCTAGTGACAAGTGGAGTCACTCAGGGGTCAGTCCTGGAACCAGTCTTGTTTAACATCTATGTTGGCACGATGGACACTGGCACTGATTGCACCCTCAGTAAGTTCATAAACTACACCAAGCTGTGTGGTGCTGCTGACAGCTGGAGGGAAGGATCCATCCAGAGGGACCTGGACAGGCTGCAGAGGTGAGCCCAAGCCAACCTCACAAAGTTCAACAAGACCAAATGCAAGGTCCTGCAGCTGTGTTGAGGCAATCCCAAGCACCAATATAGGCTGGGCAGTGCCTGGCTTGAGAGCAGCCCTGAGGAGAGGGACTTAGGGGTGCTGGTGGACAAGAAGCTTAATATGAGCTGTCAGTGTGCTCTTGCAGCCCAGAGAGCAACCAGAGCCTGGGCTGCAGCAAGAGCAGTGTGGGCAGCAGGTCAAGGGGAGTGATCCTTCCCCTCTACTCCACATCAGAGAGACCCTGCTTGGAGTACTGTGTCCAGTTCTGGAGCCCTTGGGACAAGAGTGATATGTATGTGCTGGAAGGTGTCCAGAGAAGGGCCACAAGGATGATCAGAGGGCTGCAGCACCTCTCCTATGAGGAGAGACTGAGGGAGTAGGGCCTGTTCAGTCTGGAGATGAGAAGGCTCCAAGATGACCTTCTTGTGGCCTTTCAGTATCTGAAATGGGCTACAAGAAAGCTGGGGAGGGACATTTTAGGCTGTCAGGTAGTGATAGGACTGGGGCAAATGGAACAAAGCTAAAAATGGTTAGATTCAGACTGGATGTTAGGAAGAAGTTCTTCACCATGAGAGTGAATGGGTTGTCCAGGGAGGTGGTGGAAGCCTCATCTCTGGAGGTGTTTAAGGCCAGGCTGGATGAGGCTCTGGACAGCCTGATCTAGTGTGAGATGTCCCTGCCCATGGCAGGGGGCTTGGGACTGGATGAACCTTGTGGTTGTTGTGGTAGGCCTAAGCAGGCCAGAATAGGCTCATACATGTCCTGGCCTGCCCAGACATGTTTTTCTGCTCTTCCCACCCTTCTCATTTGGGGAGAGGCAACCATGGGAAAGAGGANCTAACCGCAAGCAGTATACTGACCACTAAAATCTTCTCTTCCAGTAAAAATGTTTGCTTGTGCTGGTTACCTCTTAAAGTGTTCCAGTTTTGCCTGTTCCCTGTATGTATAAATTTCCAAACCCTGCGTTTCGAACCTTGTAACTAAGTTTTCTGGTGAGATTAAATGTTAAACAATTTTCATAGTTATTAACACTCTGTACCTGGATATAAAAATTATTATAGATTATTAATTTTGCAATAATCTTTTAACAGTGGTCCCTTCCAACCCTGTCTGACTTTATGATTCTATGATCCTGAGTGACATCATCATGTAAGGGAACAAGAAGATGCTTGGGCCCAGTCAGCACAAGTCCTGTGTGACCAATCTGATCTGGCCTGATGACCTGCCCAGGCTGCGAGGGAAGGGCTGGAAATGTTCTCTGCCTACACTTCAGTGAGGCCTTCGGCACAGCTGCCCACAGCATCTCCCTGCACCAAGTGCCTGCTGCTGGCTGGGATGGGCACAGACTTGGTTGGGTGAGGAACTCGCTGGTGGCCAGGTCTGGAGAGGACTCCAGCTACAGATTGGTCATCAGTGGTGTGCCCCAGAGCTCGACACTAGGGCCAGTTGTATGTGAACATCTGGAGGAGGGGCTCAAGTGCACCCCCAGTTGGCAGGTGACACTGAACTGGTGGCAGTGCCCATCTGCTGGAAGGAAATTTCTTCTTGATCTCCAGTCTCAACCTGCCCTCCTCAAGCTTCAACCAATTGCCTCTTGTCCTGTCACTCCCAGTCCTACCCAAAGTCCCTCCCTAGCTTTCCCTTAGGCCCCTCTCAGGTGCTGCAAGACTGCTGTGAGGTCTCCCCAGAGTCTTCTTTTCTCAGCAGAGGAGAGGGGCAGAATCCCCTCCCTGTGCTGCTGCTTTCCCTGCTCTGGGTGCCCGGCTGGACTGCCAGGGACCATTGCTGGCTCCCTGTTGCCCTTTTTCAGGCTGGAGTTCCGTGCCCACACATTGGTCTAACACCTCCAGTCCTCAGGCATCTCCCCTGTCCTCTGGGACCTTTCAGAGGTATTGCAGAGTGGCTTAGCAATAACCTCAGCAGCTCTCTCAGCACTTGTGGGGACAGCCCATCAGGGCCCACAGATTTGTGGGTGTCCAACTTGTCTGGGTGCTCTCTAACCCTGTCCTCCTTTGCTAAGGCAGAATCTTCCTTCTTCCAGACTTCCTCTCTTCTGTCCAGGGACTGAGGCCTGGCTTTAGCAGGTCATTCAGAAACTCCACCTTCTCTGTCTCTGTCTCTTCTGTCACCTCCTCAGCAGCAGGGCCACTTTTTGCCTGCTCTTCCGTTTCCTGCTGATGGCCTTGACCTAGCCCTTGTTATTTCTTGCATCCTTTGCTGGATTTAATTCCCAGAGGGCCTTAGATTTCCTTGTAGTATCCTTGCCTACTCTGGGAACCTTCCTATATTCCTCCCAAGTGTCCAGGTCAAAGTTGGCTCTCCCAAAATTCCAGGGTTGCAATCCTACTTAATCCTACCCTGCTGTTTCCTCACATGATCCTGAGCTCCACCATCTCATGGTCATTGCAGCCGAAGCTGCCTCCAACCTTCACGTCCCTTCTTTGTTCATCAGTACAAAGCCCAGCAGCAGACCTCTCCTGGTAGGGTCCTCCACCACTTGTGTCAAAAAGTCATCCCCAAAGCACCGCAGGACGCTCCTGTTTGTGCCTCTCTGTGTTGTCTTTCCAAGCAAGTACTGGGGTGGTTGAAGTCCTCCTCCTTCTCCCCTGCTCCTAGACAAAGCTCAATCCATTCCAGTTGCTCTTTCCCATCAAGGACAGCTCCACCCCTGGCCTTGCTGGGTTGTCTCACAGAGCCTGTGGCCATCCCTTGCAGCTCCAGTCATGAGGATGGTGACCAGGTCAGAGCTGTGCTGCTGCACAATGGCTCCCAGCTCCTCCTGCTGCTTGCCCACACTGCATGCCTTGGTGCGGATGCACTTGAACTGGGTTATTGGTTCAGCCCCAACACTGCCATACCCCACCTGGGCCCATCTCTGGTGACCCTGTGTCTATTCTCTTCCCCCTTTGAACCTGATTTAAAGCCTCTTGATGAGCCCCACCAACTCCTGGATTAGAATCCTTTTGAGGGGAAAGGAAGCTGAATGGAGTGAAAGGGGTCCTGGGTGTCCTGGAGGATTCTGGAACAGTCCAAGGTTGGGCAGGGGGAGCCTTGGGGACTTTGGGATCCTCTGAGTCAAGCCTGGGGCTGGACCCACCACAAAAAGCTCCATAAAACTGAAAAGATGGAAGAAAAGTGTCTGGTTTTGTTAGGGCTGGAGGGTGCAGCCCCAGCACTAGGGTTCTGTCCCTGCTGAGCAAAGCCTTCCAAACCCAGAGTCAAGATCTTGGCTTTATTTGGGTGATTCAGTATCAGGGCTGGATGAAGAAACCCCAAAGGACAGAGACACCAGGCTGGATTTGGGGACAGGGGGTGACATCAGACTTTGTGCCCAGGCTCCAGCCATACCCTCACCCATCACACTGAGGGGGTCCCACAGTGACACTGAAATTCTGAGTGCAGTGGCAGTGGAGGTGTGGATGACAGGGTCATGGGACAGCAAAGGTGCCAAGAGACATTGATGGGCTGGCAATGAGGGAAATACCTAGGAATAGTTTGGTAGGAATTAGGCCTTGTTCCCTAAAAAAGAGGATGGGATCAAGGGCCCAGGTGGAAAATGTGTGCAGGAAATGCCAGCATTTCAGGAAGTAAAAGGAGTGAATTCTCCTGCACATTGGAATGTGTCAGATGGGAGATTACCACCAGACCATGGGCACTGTGGCCTCCCAGCAAACCTCATTTTCTCTCGGGGGCTTTGAGTAGCACCTTGAGGAGAACTTCGAAGAGAAAACTCAGAAAAAGTGGGTAGGAAGAGAAGGATCTAAACTAAACCAACTTTAAAATGAGGCTCTTTAGTCTGCACCCATATGTGAGTGGCGCTGGAGGTGCCAGGTTTGACCAAGAGACTCCAGCATCACAGTGATTGGTGAACAGGTTTTGCAGGAATCTAATCCAAGTCCCTTCCCCCTTTCCCACAGCTCTAGGAAGTGTGAACATCCTCTTCTTGGTGTCCTCAGGACTTCTCTGACTCTTGAGGAATGGCCAGCACACAGATGCTCCTGGATAGGGCTCTGCTGGCAGGAGGGGTGTGCAGTGCAGAGCAGAGCACAGAGGTTGTGGAGTGGGGGCTGTGAGCAGAGGGCCAAGGAGGAGCCCTGGGGCCAGAGCAACAGGTCCTGGGAAATGCAGCTGCAGGTCCCTGTCTTTCGGTCCTGCCCTGCAGATGTCTGCTGGACAAGGATCTGAGTCTCCACTGTAGACCTTGTATCTTCAGGGGCCCTGCCTGTCTGCTGTGCCTGTGCTGCTGGGCTTGGGAGCTGCCACCCAGCAAGGCCCAGCTCTCCTGTAGAGTCCTGGGCAGTGCTTAGCCATCCCTTGCAGTTCAGTCATCTCCTCTGAGCCCTTTTTTTCTCTCTGGCAGGGGCTGAATCCTCTCTCCATCATCCCTGCTCCTGTGGCCTGGGCAAGAGAAGAGTTTGCAGATCTGCCCCTTGGAACACAGGTAAGGAGCCCATCTCTGAGACAACAGCCGCCTGCTGATTTCTGGGGCAACTCACAACTTCCTCCAGTCCCTGCTTCCCACCACATTTCACCCCTCTCAAGGCTTTGAAGGGTGTTGGTTGTAGTACAAGTTTGGGGCCTAGCCCCCTGCCCCTTGGGAAGGTAGGCAGGAGGGGTCACCAGGGGCTGGACTTCTGGGTCAGCAGTACCAGGAACCAACCTACTAATGCTGCTGGGCACATGAATGGGGGTTGAGCCTCTGCCATGAGCACCTGTTCTGACCCCTCCCAGCACAGGAACCAGGGGTCTCAGGAATTAGGGGATCCTGACCCCCCTTCTACCTCTAATGATCTCTCTCCATTCCTTGCCTCAGAGACCCAGCATTGGGTGTTGGCAGGTGCTGGGTTTCAAGGGTGATTTGTCCCTAGTGCCTCACCCAAAAGCACAGAGGTGATCACTGCCCCCCCACCAGCATGGCGCCCCACAAGGACCCAGACCATAGTCCAAAGAAGAAGAACCGCCCAGAGAAGAAGCAGCACCCAGAGAACAAATTGGAGAAACCAAAGAGCAGCTTTGAGGAAGAGGGGGAGGAAATAGAAGGTAACAAAGCCATGAATGAGAAAAACAGTGAGGAGGAACTAGATGTGGAGGAGGATGGTGATGGCAACCACACAGAGGAGGGGGATGATGAGGAAGAGGAGAACAGAGAGAAGGGCGATGCCTCTGTGCCACCCAAGTGTGAAAATCAGTGCCCCAAGGGTGAGCAGAGCTTCCCACCTGTCTGGATGCCAGCGGGACACCACCACCCCAACCCCATCACCAAGGCCTCTACCTCTGATAACAGTGGCAAGAGCTTCAACCTCAGCTCCAGCCTCAGCCAGCACTGCCACATCACCCCCAAGAAGAAGCCCTATATCTGCGCTGGCTGTGGCAAGACCTTCACCCGCAGCCTGAACCTGATTGCCCACTGGCACAGCCACGCCGGGACCAAGCCCTTCGCCTGCACCGACTGTGGCAAAAGCTTCCGCTATGGCTCCAGCTTCTTCCAGCACTGCCATGTCCACACTGAGGAGAAGTCACATGTCTGCGGTGACTGTGGCAGGAGCTTCCAGGAGAACTCAATGCTCATTGCCCACTGGCACATCCATGCTGACAACAAACCCTTCACCTGCAGTGACTGTGGCAAGAGCTTCAGCGTCAGCTGCCACTTTTTTCGGCACTGCCGCATTCACACCGGTGAGAAGCCCTTCTGCTGCGCTGGCTGCGGCAGGAGGTTCCGGTGGAGCAAGACCCTCATCACCCACTGGCGTGTGCACAGCGGTGAAAAACCCTTTGCCTGTGATGATTGCTGCGAGACCTTCTGCCACATCTCCCACTTTGAGCAGCACCGCTGTGTCCAAGCTGCCAAGAGCCCCTACAGCTGCAATGACTGTGGCAAGAGCTTCAGCCACAGCTCTGACTGCAAGCAGCATGTCTGCAGCCCCCGGTCTGAGGACCATGAGGAGGACAGAAGCAAGGAGAAGCCACAGGCCACAGAAGTCATTGAGGAGCAGGAGAGCTTCAAGCAGGATTCAGACACGGTGCAGCCCAAGCAAACTCACGCCAGCAAGAGATCAGATGTCCGCATCAAGAGCTTAATCAAGCATCTCCGTGTCCGTGTGGGCAAGAGGTCCTTGACCTGCCCTGACTGTGGCAAGAGCTTCAAACAGAAGTCGCATCTCACCCAGCACTGCCGCACCCACACCAGTGAGAGGCCCTACATGTGTGAGGAGTGTAAAAGGTGTTTCACCGATAAGTCTTCTCTCACCCAACACTATCGCACCCACACGGGTGAGAAGCCCTTCACCTGCCCTGACTGTGGCAAGAGCTTCCGCCAGGCCTCCACGCTTGCCCAACATCGCCCTGTCCACACTGGTGAGAAGCTATACCACTGCGCCATATGTGACAAGAGCTTCAGCTCCAGCTCCAACCTCAGCCAGCACCTCCGTGTCCACACTGGCCAGAAACCCTTCTCCTGCACCATCTGTGAAAAGAGCTTCATCCGCAAGTTCGACCTCATCAAGCACTCTCGCACCCACACAGGCGAGCAGCCCGAGAAGACTTACGTCTGTCCCGACTGCAGCAGGAGGTTCCTTCACAAGTCCTCCCTCACCCAGCACCGTCGCGTCCACACGGGTGAAAACCCTGTCTTCACCTGCCCCTGCTGCGCCAAGAAATTCAGCAGCAGGTCCACCCTCAACCGGCACCACCGCACCCAAGCCTGTGAGAAGCCCGGGGAAGAGAAGTCTTAATTATGCTGACGAGCACTGCTGGGGTAAATGTGATCCCCCTGGGAAGCCTTTGGCCATCAAATTGAACCAAAATCACGTAATTTTCACCGTTTCCTTACAGGCCAGGGGCCTCCACCAGCAACAATGTCCCCCTAGCCCTTCTAAACTCCAATTAGTGATCATGACAATAATTAACAGTGATGAGTAGGCACAGGCGGTGCCACCATAGGAACTGGCCTAAACTTTGCTAGGATTTGACTGTTTCCCTCCCCACCCCCCCAGATATTTTGGTTTCCCAGGAGTAAACCCAACCTCCTCCTAGTCTGCTGTTGTGGCGGCTTGGCCCTGGCTGGAGACCAGATGCCCAAGAAGGCCACTCTGTCACTCTCTCATTCCTATATGGAAAAATGAGGGTGAAAAGTGTAACAAGAAATCTGTGGCCCAAGATGGGAGCAGTTCAATAAAGCGAAAGTGAAATCCAAGGCTGCGTGTGGAGGCGAAGCAGAGCAAACACAAATCTTCTTCTCTGTTCCCCATCAGGAGATGGTGTCCAGCTGCTCTCTGGGAAGCTCCTTGGGGCTCCAACGTGCACAGCGGCTGGTCTAGAGGACAGACCACCAACGAAAGCCTGTGTCTCTTCCTTGCTAGATGTGGAGATGTAGTCTTGTTGACTACATCCACAGACACATGACAGCGTCCATCCTGCCATTTTATTCCCAGGAACTGTGTCTCTTGAACAGGTCCTTTGACCTTACTCTTTTTTTAATGGCAAATTCAGCCTTCAGACTTAATCTGATTATTTTTTTTGTCTTCTTGAATGCTCCTTCTACTTTGGTGCCCTACACAATGATGTCATCAACATACTGCAGGTGTTCAGGGGCATCATCCTTTTCCAAACGCTGGAGCTGTGCTTCCACCCCTGGGGCAGTTGGTCCCAGGTGTACTGCACACCCCTCCAGCTGACAGCAAACTGTGGCCTGCACTCTGCTACCAACAGAATCAAGAAGCTGTTGATTGTAGTCTCCTGTTTGGCTGTCTTTGACTCCAGCTCACACTGGAGCTCCACTGTGTCTGGCACAGCCATCCCGAGTGGCAGCATTGCCACGCTTAGGCCACAACGGTCTGCTGTTAATCTCCACCGTCCATCAGACTTTTGCAATGGCCATAGGAGATTATGAAAAGATGAGTGTGTCTTGCTGATCACCCCCTTGGGTCTCCAGTTGATGAATCAGCTTATGAATGGGAGACAGGGCAGTATCACACAAACTGAGGATGCTACCTAGTAGCAGCTGGCATGTTTTGTTGCACCTCAGCCTGCAGCAATCCCACAATGAAGAGATCTTCTGAAAGGCCAGGCAGGGTAAGACTGCTCTCTCATCTCTGTATTCACCAGGGCCATGCCCATCAGTAGGCCTTTGGGTCCTTGAACTACCCATGGGGCCTCTGGCCTGGTCATGATGGGAAGTTTTTCTCTGTTAAATTTACATTAAAGCTTTAATACTGTTATGGTTCGAGGCTGGATGCCTTGAAGAACCGTTAAGTCAAAGGCCTCCAGAGGCTAGACAGGTCCAGGAGGTGGACCAGAAAGTGTAATTTTTTGTTATTTCATCCCCATAAGTCCTGCATCCCTATAGAACTGGCTTGCAGAGTCAATTTCCTCCCTTTTCTCTCCCTCTCTGCTCCTGGGAGGCCACACAGGCTGTTACCTCTTTGCAGGGGAGCGAGGCCTGGTTCAGCCTCGGCCGTGCTGCAGACTGGGGCCCAGAGAGGCCTGGTTGGGGCCTGGAGCTGCCAAGCTGAATTTTAGCTGGGTCACACAGGTTTGGTATTTAGGATTGGGGGGAGTGTGTGTGTGGAGGGGCATTTGAGGCCTGGATTTGTGGCCTGGGTTAGATTTGTGTGAAACTTTGGCCTGAGGAGCTTCTTGGAGAGCCATGGCTGAGGTGGACTATGGATTTTGTGTATTTTCTATGCTTTGGTACTGTTGCATGTAGCCACAAAGAGGACTTCTATTTAAGCTTCCCAGTTTTATCCAATCCTTTTACCCCTTTTGGAAAGGGTGTAAAAGAGCTTCTGTCCCCTCAAAACCAAGGCACAGATAATTCTTGATATCCCCCCCTGTCACTCCAGAGATCAGATGGATGCCCTGGTGGCATCAATGTACGTTGTGCACCGGTGTCTACCAACACCACCTTACACTTCTGTGGGTCCAGTGTGCCAGGCCATGAAATCCACACAGTCCAGTACACTCATCCCTTTCCTCTTCCTGGCTGAAGGCCTGGCTCCTGATCCTCATCAGAGTATTCACTGAACTTAGTGGTGCCAGACCAGAGGTCCCTTCATCAGGATCAAGGGATGTAAGCTCAGTTCATCTCTGACTGGCAGGTGGTTGATTGCCTTCTTGAGTCTCCACAGCAGCTACCTTGGCTGCCTCCTTTATGTGACCTCCTTCTTAAGTACTGTTTTTCCTCTCAGCTCATACACAGGAGCTTCCAGTTTAGGAGTGGCTTCACCATGCCACTTCCTTATGTCCCCACCCGTGGTCATGCAGGAAAAAACAGAGTGCTCCATCTGCCATGCACCTGGGGCTCTCCTTCCCTCTGCCTGGTGCAGGAGAGGATTTGTGCTCTTGGGGTCCTCCTGATAGGTGAGGTGCTGGCTTGTGGGGGTAAGGAGGCACAGAAGTTGCATCACGGATTGAGTTGAGCCTCCTGTTGTCACTCACACCACGAAAGTACTGAGTGGAGAAAAGTCTGATGGGACTTGAAGTTCAGATTGCTGCATGGGAGGCATCCTGTTCTGGTTGCTGCTTCTGGTTCTTGGGTGCTGGCTCTGTGCTGCAGGCCTGGCTTTGGAATGAGTGGGAATTGAGTAGCTGCTGGGTTTGATTTCCTGGGTTAGGCTGTTTTTTCCACATGCCCCCTGTGTATTTCACTGCACCACTTCTGCAAATAGCCTATGCTAAGGTAATCATGGATGGTATTGTGAGATTTATTAGATGATTAGCTAATTATGCATCATGCTTGTGGCATCTTGTTATATTAAACTGTTATCTCTTTGCCTCAACCCTGAGTTGTGTGTGTATTCCTCTTCCCCTCACTTCTGTGCTGGGGGAGCAGTGCTAAACCACTGCATTTCTTTTTGGCATTCCACTGTGAGGCAGTGGAAGCAGTTGTGTAAGGCAGGAGAGATAAAAGACTTCAAATAAGCAAAACGAGGATTCACTTAGGGTTTGTAGCTTGCTAAGAGAGTTCTGTGTAAGTGCAGGTGAGTCTAGTCAGAATTAGAGGGGCCCTGCCACCAGCCAGGTGGAGGAGACAGACAAGTGGGTTTATTGGACTATATGGAATCAATGGCTTAGCAAGCTGAGGAGGTGGAACCTGTCTGTATTTCTGCTGTGCCAGAGGGACCTCCACTCCTGCATGCACTGGAAGCTGAGCACCAGAATGGAAGCCACAGTTTGCTTTCACTTGGAGGGTTGGAAGGAGTCACTGAATTCAGTTTCCAGCATTTGGACTGGTTGTGGACTGATCCAGGCTGTGCTGGAACAGAGTGGAGCTCCAGAGCATCTGCAGAGAGCAGTCCTCTGTGTACTGCAAAACAATCTCATGTTGAGTGGGAATGGACAGAGACTGACATATGATGCCTGGGTTTTGGTATTGGTTGCTACTGGACCTTTGAGTTATGCCATTCCAGGTTGTCTTTGGAATTCTGGACCCCAGAAGACTCTGTCTCCACAGATACTGTATCCAGATCCATGTAATCTGGGAAAGAACAACCCCAGGCACCAGTATGGGTTGGGAACTGACCTGTTGGAAGGCAGTGAAGGGGAAAAAGTATCTGGGGTTGCTGGTGGATGGGAGGGTGACCATGAGCCAGCAATGTACTCTGGTAACCAGGAGCCATTTCCATTCTGGGGTGCATTAGAA
>WBNM01035008.1:0-10156 GCA_013399055.1 Ramphastos sulfuratus
CTGTGATTCTGTGATTTGTTAGTATTATAAAGGCAGTATGTTAATTAGCACAGCTGCTATCAACCCTTGTTGCACAATTCTAAACCATCAAGTGCAAGTCATTAAAATGCTACAGCAATTAAAAAACTCAGTCTAGACCTTTATCAAAAGATGATCAGAAGATCACAAAGATTTCTGTATGCGTTTAATTAAAATCATGTGTTCTTTAGTACAGTATATACTTCACCACATTTTAGCAAACATTAAACCAGCTCTATTCCATCACTGTTCAAGTAACTTTTCCATGGCAAAAACTCATTTTCTATTATCATAAATTTAGATCAAATGATAAACATTTTACTCAACAGACTTTCTTCTAGACTATGTCATAGAAACATCAAACTGTTAAGGCTTTTAGAGACAGATAAGAGTCTGATTAGGCATTTTTCTTCATCCTCAAATCACAAAATTTAAACAAATGAAGTTTCAAGTCGTAAACTACACCAAACTACTTAGAAATTAAAAAGAATTTGAGCAGCTCACAATTCAAAAGATTCTTCCATTTAAATACTGTTGTGTCCCACATAAGAACACTGCCTTTCTTTTTTTTTTTTTTCCAAAAAGTTATTCAGACAATGACAAAAGGTCAAATGTTTTATGTACTGTTTTCTGCTCTCTTCTCCAAGAGTTCTAAAACATCTGAGGCTAATATTTGTTAAATTTCCTTCTGGGCCTTTTTTAACCTTCTTTTTTTTTTTTTTTTTTTTTTTTTTTCCTCAGGGGTGAAAAAAATGAGGTGAAAGAAACAGAATTACTTAATAGTGTTATAGTAACAAACTTTTTCCAGGCTTTTTAAAATAACAAACTAAATTCCATGAAGTTCTAGAAGCGCCTTGTAGGATGAAGTGTCAACATATACTTCCATTTTTAAGGGCGTAGTCACTGCTCACTGAAGACTACCAGAGTTTTTCACCTACTTCAGTGGACTCTGGACAGAGGTGTACAAGCTTTACTACAGATATGGAAACAACCTTTCTTCTTTCAAGTTTCACTGCATGCACACAAATATTATAGGAACAGCTCTTGAAAAAGCCACAGCTGTTTCTCACATTAAATCCAGGTGGATAATGTAATGACTCTTAAGAGTTGTGCTGATTATTCCAAGTTTGAACACAGCCAACATTTTTAAAATGCCTAAAGACCTTGGGTGGATCAGGCCACCCTGGTTGGAAAATCTGACAAAAGACATGGCTTTATGTAATTCTCACTGGCTTAGGCACGCTGCAAATTGCCGGACCCTTACAACAGATACTGCATCAGACTCCGTGCCAGTTAGGAAACAGGAGTAACAAGTAGAGAAACAGCTAAGAAATACATGATTGGTACATATAGATAAAATTCAAGTGGAAAATGGAGTAATCTTCTCTTCATCTAAGTGTTTGCTATTCCAACTCATTTCTCATGGACAAGAATGGGAATAATCATATGAGTACCAAAGTCCCATATTTATGGACCTATTTTGGAAAATGATCCTTTCATTAAACACGTGATATTTTACAATATGCTAGCTTCCACTGAATCAAATTGTAAAGACCTATGCTGCGTTTTTTAATATTTTGTGTTAAATCAGTATGAAGTCAAACTTATATTGTCCCTCACTGAAGGATGGGCAAAATTATTTTGAAATCAATACTTAAAGTTTGTTTCATCACCTGCCATAGAAAACAAAGTTCCTTTGTCAAAATACCACTGCACATTCACAAGTGATAATAATTTCATTCTTACTGGCACGGATAGTAACAAAAAAATATGCTTCTAGGTGAATCTACAAGCATGATCCTGTAACGAAATGTGCAAATATAGTCAATACCAATCAAAACTAAGAAAGCTCTTGTGATTTTTATCATGAATCATATCTAGTGTTTTACTTGAGTCATGCATTTAGGAACCTCAGCAGTTGATGCCCGTAATTACAATTTTTGTTGTGGTGGTGAAGAGGAAAGGAATATGCCTTATTACATACATGCATCCAGATATGAAGCACACAGGTGACATGACACCCTTGGTCATATCTCAGACTGCTGGGTATCAGATTTTTTTGCATAAAATCCAAGAGATTGTTATCAAATTGCTTTTCAACTGGTAATGAAAATTTCTTAGTGACAATGCACTAAGATTCACATACATGAATTCCTAAATGTCTTCTTTGTTGTATCTCTAATGAGACAACTCCCACCATTTTCCCTTCGGAGAAAAACAAGTATTTACTCCTCGAACAGCTTATGATAGCAACGGTATGATATTCCACCCATTAATAAGATGGAACAAGTCAAAAAGCTGCACGACTATAGATGAAGTTATATTTTCTACCTTTTTTCCCCTTTATCAACAAAGATGCAAGTAATAATCTAAGAATATATATATAAATATAAATACACACACACACACACACACACATACACACACATAATATGCAACATAAACATATGTACACATTTTATAATTCGGCTCCTTCGAATATGCTCAAAGCTGTTACCAGACTTTTGAAAAGTAGTTTCTGCAATCAAACTGCCTGTTGACACTCACAAAAACATCTCTAAAGCCTAATCACTGTCTAAAGCATGTATCACTATTCTAGCAATGGCATTAACAGTTTAAGTCAATGGAGATACAAGAAAAGAAAAGAAGCTTCTCCTGTCCTCATTTCCAACAATTAAAGGATTAAAACCTACTCACAGGTTGCACCCAGTGGGAAGCAATCCCCCTTCACAAAGGATTAAGTATATGAACTAACAGATTCTCTCTCATTTGAAATTTTGATGATATTCCACATTTTAACCAACTCGTAACTTAATAAGGAAAAGTGAAACAGACCTCAAACTCAACTCTCTCCACAAGACAGATTTAAGCAAGAATGAATGCAAGGGTTGCATGGAGTTGGATGCAGTAAGGCAAACACAAAACCAAGGATAAACTTATAGAATATTCTGTTATTTGCTTTAAAAAAAAAAAAAAAGATTGTGGTCAGTCTGCTCTTCTTACAAACATCCTCTCATCAAAAGGCAGAAAAGTGATGCAATTTTCAAGGCACCCACATCCTCAAAGCCAAACATTCCAACTAGGTGTCAGCATGCCCCTACACAAGTCTTCTCAAATAACCACTTCCCACCAAGACCTGAAACTGGCTCTCTTTCACATCTGTTAATTTAATTGTTTCCTATGAGCCTGACACAATTAAACCTATTACTGCAAGGAGCAACAGGGAAAGGGGATATTACATATCCACAGCTGGGCTGTTAGCATAAAAAAAAAAATACTGCATCTGACTAAATATCTCTCACCAAAATCTAGTTACAAGCCCTAAATGAAGCTGATAGTCTCAGCAACTGGGCTGAGCTCAGAGCATTTACACAATAGTGATTATGACAAGAGGGAAAAGGCTTCAGAATTTCTCTAGTCAGTGAAGTGGACAATCTTGGAGAAAGGTCTAACTACATTTGTGGCAAATACAGAGTGAATCACTCGCTCTAAGAGAAAATACAATTTCCATATGATATATTATGAAGTTGGCAATTTTTAGTTTGCCTGTTAAAAAGGAGAAACAAACAAAAAAAAAGGAATCAAGGCCCTTTACTTAGGCAAAACACTTCAGTGGATTGAAATAAGAAGTGAGATTTTTTTCATCCAAAAGAAGAAGAAAAGAAAAATGGAACCAAGTAATAGGCAGCTCATTATCAGTCCCAGTCCCATTTCTAAGACACAGATGCCTCCCTCTCTCCATACTCACAGGAGATTCTCACCTTCAGAATTAATTCTTATACATCTAAGTGATGTCCATATGGGTTTGCACAGCAAGAGCTGTAACACCTTTTCTATCATCAGAATCCAGCATGAAAACACTTCATTCTAACTTTTGTGAATCTCTCTAAACCTGAACATCTCACAGTCTGAGAAAGCAAGGAAGCGCTCCAGTTTTCTTCCACTGCACCAGATTAATGTCTCACAGAGCTAATTTTTCATCCTTTCTAACAACCTAGTTTTGAAATAATTTAATGAAGCACTTTTCAAAATACTTTTGCTCTGTGCTCCTTTTAGGCTTTCCACCCCAGTACTGGCCACCTAAGCAGCTGGGCACAACACTGTACCAAGGTTACACCCCTATGCCCCTTGGAAATTCCCCATGAGCTTTTGCAATATTTTAACAGATTACGTGCCTCACAGTTAAGAGAATTGAGACATTACAAGCTCCCATCTTTGGGTGTGCGAGGAACAAGTATTTTTTACTTTATGGTAAATACCTTGCCTTACAGAAGACAAGAAATTAATAGCTTTCAATCTTAGTTTCTTTAAGAACTCTCTAGCCGCTAGCTTTTACTTTTTAGTATGTTTCGCTTGTCATTCATGTTTTTCTTACTCTGCTCCTCTAATTTTAACCAACTCTTGTGAAAACCCACAAAGACAACTTTTAAAACAGATATGTTCCTAACAAGAGATTGAGATTTCATTCCTTATAAGTGAATGCAGAAAGTGTTTCACTTTTCCAGAGTATCACTGAAGACGACCTATGTCCCTGAAATTACAGCCCTCTCTCTTCTTTTTGTTTTCCTTTCTGGATTTTAGATTAGATTTTTGTGATTAGACCACCAAAAATAATGTACACTTACTACTACATTCCATGACATGAGCCAAGAATTCATCAGTTAAATAATTCCTTTTCTGTGATGACTGGAAAACACCTCAAACGTGTATTAATTATTAAACATAATAATAATTCTAAATAAAACTCAGTTGGCATTCAAAGTTATGTAATGCTGTTTGATGTTCCAATAGGTGAAATTATTAAAAGTGCAGCAATGTTATTTGGTTTCTTTTAAGGCTGCTCAAATACCCAAGACTCCTGATAGGGTACTCTGAGGGGACAAAACTCTAAGCTGTGCCTCCAGGCACATCTGAAAACAGCACTAGGGATGTATTTGCATCTTTGGGCTCAAAAATAGCTTTTAAATTTATAGCCTTGCTAGACCATCATTTCATGAAATGTCGTTTTACATAATTTCAGGTTAATGACTGATGATTTCTAGCATCTTCAATGCTCTAATAAGCTGACTATTTCCTCTGAGCTTTTATCTACTTATTTACGTCACTTTTATTTCTGCTCTGCCTAGAGTGTAGACTAAGCAGTATCCCTCTATATTTCATAAGCATTAGTATGCCAGGAGTACCTCTGAGGTGCAGACCCTCCACAGCTGCCAGAAAAGCAGAAAAAAATAAATTCAGCAACCAAGAAGACCAGCTTGATAACCAGTTATCAAGAGGACAGACTGGTGAGAATGCCACGAAGGCAGGCCAAGAAATGCTGTAATTGCATTAAATACAATGTTGTCTTGACGTATGTTCATGCAAGAGTACTTTATTATTATACTCCTAATGGATTCGACAGTTTCAGGAAGGGATATGAAAAATATCCAATTTCCAGAGAGAAATCTGCTCAATGCAATCTGGAAAACTAGCAGGATTTCAAGCAACGTTTTCAGCCTCTCTAGTATAGAATTTCTTTTTGTTCTTCTTGGCCTCAACTTTCTCCAGTAAATTTTTAAAAATAATCTGTAGGGAAGGATTTTTTCCTCATTTAATAAAATCTACAAATCTTTGGAGACTATTAAATTTTTTTCATTTTCTACTGCATTACATTTTAGCCCCAAAAGATTCTTTATGGAAATATTCGTCTTTCTATACTATATGTCTAAGAGGTGGATTTAAAACCAATCCAGTAAAGGCCAACTGCAACATTCTACCATTAGACAAAATTGTTTTGCTTAAGGGGAAAAAAAAAATAAGAACCAGTATAAAAAAGTGCAAAATGGAAGAAAATCAGCTGCCCACATTTGATATAGTGCCTTTTTCAATTAAAGCAATATCCTACATTATCAGGAATATTAATTGTATTTCATCACAATAGCATTCTAATATTTTAGAATAATAAGATGCTAATTCTAAAGACATTTTTCACGGGTAACTGAAAGCACTTTAGCATGTGCCCCATTGTATGTATAGCATACACCCCATCCACTCATCCTATTTATTCCATTGCAGTGACATTCAGTAATATTCTCTGTCGTGGAAGGCCAAAATAGGTCTAAGCATGTCCTGGTTTGTTCAGACATGTTTTTCTGCTCTCCCTCCTACTGCTGATGGGGGAAGCAACCCTGGAAAAGGAAGACAAAAGGGCCTGGTTGCCTCCATGTCTGTCCAAACTTGTTTACAGGGTATATGCACATGTTTATACACTTGCATTCTGCCCTAAAAAGGTACCTAGTATCACCTAGTATGGTTAAGCTTGGCAAAGTGCCATTCTGATTGGCTAATCTGTGTCCAGAGGCCCATTAGACTCGGGCTACATTGATAAAAGAGGTAAGCAGGTAACGCAATGTGCTGCTGCTGCCATTGCTTTTGCCTAACATGCTCTCTGCTTCTGGCAGTGTTCTCCCTCACTGCTGTTGCATCCTGCCATGCTCTACAGCATTATGCTCTGCTAAGCTATAAGCTAGCTCTACTGCATGACAAGCCCTAGTGCTTTGGGTTTGTACACCTGGAAACTGCTTTGCCCAAGTTTGCCAAGTTTGCCCAAGTTTGCCAAGTTTGCCAAGGAATAGGCTTTAAATGCCTCCACACAATAGGCTTGCTCAGCCAGCGTGGCATCATGCCGAGTCTGCACATCTGCAAGACATCCTGTCTGCAAGTCTCCTGCCAAGACTGGGAGTCCTGGAAGGGATACAGACCATCCAAAAGTAACCAGAACCAGGTCAGAGATTGTCTACCTTCTCCTAGCACCCCCATTAGGAGCCTGGGAAGATCAGAAGCCCCTCAGTGGCTGACAAGACACTGACAGAACTCCCTGCAAGTGTTTGCACAGTGTCTAGGAAACTGTAGTTAGCCCCTGGGAGTCCAGAGATTAGTATTTGTTAGTAAATACTCAGAGCCTCTTTAATATAGCTCTGTAAAAACCTAATTTTGAGTGCCTTCTGTCTTAGCATAAAGGAGCTTCTTGAGTCCATCCAGTGGATAAGCAGTATACTTGACTGCAAGAACTCCTCTTTCCAATTCTAACGGTTTAGTGTTTGTATCATTGTTAGTTATTTCTTAAGTGTTCCAGATCCTGTTATTCCTTTGTATAATGTTTTCATGACCATTGCAAAAAAACAATTATAATTAAAAATTACCAGGTGGGTACCAAGAATCCCAAATATCAAAATTAATAAACGATATTAATTTTTTTAAAAGTCTACCTCGCATCATTAATACACTCCATTACATTCTCTCACTGATGTTTATTCCTAAGTCCTTCTGCATTCCCTTGCCAAAAGCTGTGATTATTGTTCTGCATAGAAGCACTGCCTCTATACACAACTGCAGTGACGTGATCAGACCACAAGATTTGAGTGTCAGAGATTCCTGGCTACATGTTATCAGGAGGCATCCTTGATTAACTCCCATTTCTACTAATCTCCTGCTGTTTTAAAAATCAATGAAGTCAGAATTTGGGTGGTTCTCTGGGATTTGTAATAAGTTCAGCCAGTAACATTTGCTCGCCAGTAAGACCAGTTCTGTTTGTAACCCTCGTACAATGCTTTCTCCACTATCTGTCTGCATAAATTAATGGGGGGGGGGGGGAAATATTGTTCTCTTGTGCTTCAATTGCAGTATTTAGATACTACAGGTTTGAACAACCATCAATGGGTTATTTATTTGCAAGCTTGCTTAGAGGCCCTAATGCCTCACTCTCCTTTTAATAGTTTTGGGAAGTAATTTAACAGGTCCGGCTGCTTAAGCTAGAGCAGGCTAGAAGGATATAAGAGAAGAATTCTCCTCTGTGAGGCACAGAGAGAAAGAAAAAATAAAGGAAAAAAAATTAAAAAGGAACTATTTTCATTCAAGTAGTTCAGTCCTGGTTGGCTCCACCATTGAGCTCTTTGCACCACTCTACTTCCAGTGTAAGGTAGCCCTAATCTCAGCCAGGACAGAAAGCAGGCTTCAGTGATAATACTGGTGATTCCTGACAACCAGTCCTTCTCAATCTATGTACATTTCCTCTTTCACTAACAGCTTTTTCCAAGAATATATATTTTCCCAGACTTTATGATGGCCTCCATTTTAAGTCAGTGTGCTGTAGTATATGGGAGAAAGAAGGGGGAGAACAGGAGAAAGGTAAAAAATAGTCTACTTAGCACATCTGAAAATGAGCTCAAGCTCTTTTTAGTTCCAGCAGCTGCCTATAATGGAAAAAATGAAGATTGGCTGTTGCCAGAAAAGTGGGTAGTAAGAAATAACAGATGTGAAATTTCAGCAATATCATTGGCTATGTCAATTGTACAGACAGTTTCAGAGCCAGGGTCCCTGTTGGCCTGCAGTGTTCTCAGAGGCATGCCTGATTTTTGAGCTGCTGAACTGTTCCCCTTGTTGAGCTGAATTTACTCAGTGACCTCACCCAGGAACGTGATCGACAGGAAATATTCACATCCTTGGAATCATGTGTGGGCTGTGTGTAAAAACTCCTCAATTAAAGCTAAATTAAAAAAAAATCATTTTAACATTTCACTTCTCTTCCTCCATCCCACTCACTCCTCTTTATTTCATGGCCACTTGGGATAAGCGAGGAAGAACAGACAGGTCTTTCAACACGAGATCTTATTACCTGAGATTCACAAAGAAGGCAAGACCAAAGAAACCAATCTAATCTGGTGTATATATTTCTAAGAGAAAGGGCAGTGAGTGAAAAATGCCCTTCAAAGAGTCAACTCCAATTATAGAATTTTCAAAGAACAATTAAGTTCCCACGTAGAGTTTTAAAAGGGAAAATAATACAAGATCTCTAGAATATATGACATCAAGAGCAACTTCTCTCAGCTCAATCTGCAAGATTAAATGGACCTCAATTTAATACTGAATAAAATCAGAATTATATTTGGGCATTAAAATATCCCTTGAAGTTGTAATGTGGATCACACAGATAGCTGCTACTTCAGGAAAAAAAATAAATTATAAAGTCACATTATGAGAACATATATCCAGTGAAAAATATGTAACAACAGCAACTAGCACCAGCAGAATTGAAACTGGGCTGCCTTGAGAATCTGGTTGTACAATGCAGCTCTTAATAAGCCTGAGTTTGCATGCTATATCTCATCTGCTGTACTTATTACCTGTCACTGAAAGAAGCAGTACATCTCTCACCACCTATTTCCAGCTGCTTATTCCCTCTTTCTCCCTTGTGTCACATCTAGTAATTTTTCAGTCACAGAACACGACAAGCCAGCATAGCTGGCTGACATAGCTTTCTTTCCCAAGCAGTTAGGTTTTTTCATTGAATCAGCTGCTTACCTCAAACTCACCTTGGGGCTGGGAGCTGATGTAAGAGAGTGGAAGAACAGCCTGAAGTAGTACTGCCCCTTTAAGCATCAGCCTGCGATTGCACAAGACCAGATACAACATTTAACAGTGCTATGAATAGTGTTGCTAGCTTTCTTCTTGCAGAATGAATATTCAAGTGTAACATTCAATAATGGCACAGCATGAGAGAAACTCTACAAGTGAAAACAGTAATAATCTAGCAACTGAAGTATAATTAGATGAACTGAGGTGTCGTATCTGGACAAAAGGTCTCATAATCTAAATAGGAAAGAGAGTTCAAAATTAATTAACTTTCTTAGTATCACTCAGCCAGTTAGTAACAGAGTGAAAATCAAATGGAAGAGTTAGACAGGCAATTCTATCCACTATGTCACACTTTCCTGTGGCTGCAATTTCTATTTATGCACCACTTGCAGAATGGCATCTCCATATCAAGAACTGCACAAGGTTGCAGAAATAACAAAAGTAGCCATTGTACTTGTTGCTTCATAAGCAAATTATCAGTTCAATGTGATTTATAGCATCTGAAAGTTCCTACTGCTTTCCCAAGGAAGGTACTCCAAACTTTTCAGGACTTGGTAATGCTCTCTCCCTAGTGATGACAGAAAAAAAAACAAGAAAGTGAAAAAAAAAAAAAGTCCAGTGTTGGTTTTGTTTTTTTGAAATAGAAATAGGGTGCAAATTTGGATTAGTGCTTTAGAATCACCTTAAAGTTCTCCAAAGAAGAAAACAAAGAAACAAAGATAAATTATATGAAAAAAAAAAAAAA